>JAYJLV010000032.1:120245-136376 GCA_036873485.1 Torymus texanus | reverse complement strand
TGTGTGTGTGTGTGTGTGTGTGTGTGTGTGTGTGTGTGTGTGTGTGTGTGTGTGTGTGTGTGTGTGTGTGTGTGACTGTGTGGAGGCGTAGGGCTGCCTCCGCTACTGGCCGGACTCACATCAATCATCGAAATTTGACGGTCATAATGCACCGAATTTCGATGACCTACCGGGCTGTATACAGAGCTGCGTACTCGCCTGAGCACAGCGACTCCGGCGCTGACGCCGACGCCACTCAATGATCGATCGTACTTTATGGTGATTGATCCACTGTTACCGTGAACGCGCCACGGAAGCTCTTTTCAAGCATCCAACCGAGTTCTAACCGGAAGCCTTAATTTATCCCAACAACATGATTTTCTTCTTCTGCACGCTACAACGGCGTAGGGGCATTTCAGGCTCTCAGAGAGCCGAGTCACTAGCTCTCGACATTAGTAGAGTTATTAAAATTTCTCAACAAACCTACTTTTATCTTCAAACTACGAAAGCCTATACTTTTAAACTTCAAGATACTCACGAGTTAAATATTAGCTTGTCATATTATATCGATAAGTAACTGCGTTTCAACACCGTACTAATTTGGTCACTATTATTACTATTACCCTCGCTGCTAATTGACCCTTCAAATAAAAAAACCTAACGATGAACCTAGCATATAAATGTCTATCGAGAGGCATCTATTGGTTTGTACTAAAGAATTTACGATGCGATGATGTACAGAGCTGGAGAGACGTCACGGACTAAGTGTAGTAATATCGACCTTTGAGTATACGAGAGCGAGGGAGATGGCACTAATAACCAAGAGAAAGATAGGTAGATATAGCGAGATAGAGGAGTGAGAATGGGGAGGAGGTTGGGGAGAGGGGTGAGAAACAAAGCGCTTCAAGCGCTTCGACGTTTCTGCAAAATCAGCGGAATATATTATAGTAAGTAAAGGCAAAGAACTTAAATTTTCTCAAATTTAATCATTTTCTCACGCTGTCTATGGGGTATACATAATTGAAAAATTGTATTACTAATATATTGGCACTCCAAAAAGTGCAAGGATATTAGCGCTATTTACTTTGGCTGTTATTAACAATATTTTGTAAATATTCTGCTCCAGTTTCTATAAAATTGTTTCAAAGTGCAAGATTTAACTTGAATTTGATTCATTGATCACAAAAACAATTGAGAACGAAAAGAATGGGACCAGCTCGAGCGATGAATGAAAATTAAGGTATTATTCGTAAGTGCCCCGCCTAGAGGTACACCTAGTGAAGACTTAGTCGAAATCGTGACAGGGCAGTAAGGCTTTCATTACCACTGACACAACATGGCAATAACCACTAGAATTATACGCTACTTTTGTAATATGACTGCCAAAAATGCTGCTTATTTTTTATGTGACTTCTTCCTCTTTCAGAAACAATACAATGACGCTTTCGATCCTAGTTGTTGGAAGAAAAGAAACTGACTATATACTAGAAATGCGAAAGTAATGATCATCTTTTCTAATATCGACCCCTGCAAAATAATAATCACACTAAATAAATTGGGACTGTGTATCTAAATAAAATTTCCTTGAAAAGCTGGAGGCACCCTTTCACGTGTGGAGAAAACACCGTCTATATATCGAACGATTGCGAAATTGCCTAAGAGGATAACCATTGCACGCGATGCTCGAGCTTGGCGCTATGCTAATTACCTGCGTGCATCGTACCATTTGAAAATCATCTATAGACGAGGAGGCTCTCGTTATCGCGAGATTTCCGTATCGTCGCGTAGCCCCGAGCTAATTTTTAATTAATAGCGCGTCAACTCTCCTCCCTCTTTTTCTTTACAGCTTTTTAAATACCGACACGGATTACAAATAATTAGCGTCGTTGCAGATCCGATAACTTCATTAAAACTATACGCTGATGCGTTTCATCATTTTACCATCTTATAGTTTCAAGCTGTCCTCGTAAATTTATAACGCAAACATGTAGCATAAAAGATGTTTAAAAAAATTGATGTCATATTTCGCCGTAATTTATGCACTTGAGGTAAAAAATATTTCAAAGAATCTTTGTTATAATTGGCAGAAATATACTAAAAATACAAAGCAGCCTTTTTACAGAGTATGTTCGGTAGAGAGAATATTAAATTGAAAATGAAAATATTGTTTCTAAATATCTATCTAATGACGGAAATTTTTCCAGCTACATCGAAGGCTGCAATTAGATAAAATATTTTTATCAAATATATGAACAATCTCTTTCGAGGAGTTTTAGCTGGAAGTTGGCTGTGGATTGAGTGAATGTCTAGTGGCACTCGCAGGCGTAGCAACAGCGGCGAAAGTAGCAACTGGTGCGAAGTGTATCGCAAAATTGGCGCGGTCTCTTTGTTCTTCTGGCTCGCACGCGATTACCTCCTTGCACGGAGAGTTTGCCTGGCTGTGCAGCAAATCATCGAACTTTCGACTCTGAACTTTGCTTATCCGTGTAGCGCCACCGCCAATCAAGCCAGCCAGGCACACGGGCGCGGGCTTTTCTTCTCGCCCGACCTCTTCGCTCGCTCGCTCCCTCGCCCTCGGCGAGGCTCTGTCTCTTTCTATTCCACGGCGCAGCAGACAGCATTTCCCAATTGGAGTTTCTTTCTATACTCCAAGGCGCTGGTGCGGGCCCTGGCGCCACTGCTGCTGCCGCTATTGCATGAATGGAAGGAATATCGTGGAAAATCGACGATTTGCTGCCGCTCGAAAATGAGGGATGCGCCTACCCCTAGTTCCCCTTTTCTCGCGCTCCTCCATTCGGAAGAGCGTATTGAACTTATTTAGGGAGCGGAATTCGTGATTTTTATACACATTGCCTGTGCTTCTGCTTTATCGGATTTTCAATGGACTTTGCCTTTTGTCTTCTCACACCAAGCCGCAGAGCCTTGGATTTCCTACAGACGTTCATCTATCTTACTTCTTGAACAATATCTTATTTCAGATCTCTCAAAAATGAGTCATTCATTTGATTTTTTTTTTAAATTGGCAAATGAGTTTTCCTGTAATGACTACGCTGAGAAAAATTCGAATAGACTTTGAAGTTTTTAATGAGGGAAAATGCATTGCCAAATGTATATTTTTACAGTATTGAGTTTATGAAACTTCCATAGAAAAATAAAACACCGAATTGCTTATTCTTAGTAATAAAATTTGTATAAGTACTGTACAGTTATAGTATTTACAACAGTCAGAGAGTAGATGAATTTTTAAACACAAAATGTTACTTTTTAGTTTCTGGCGAATGTGTTTTTTTTTTAAATACGTATACTCAAGTTATTTTCAGTAAATTAACTTCATGTTATAAATACTGCATTAATGAAAAAATAAATATATTAACTTCACTTTGAAAAACTATTGTTTAAACATTATAAATTTGATATCACTTATTTTAACAATGAAATAATTATGTTTGTATTGATTTTTAAGTTATGTTCAAAATATATGTAAAAAATGAATCAATTTTACAAATTTCATGTAGACTACTTGGAAATTCAAGATCGATTTTTGAAACAAGTTTATAAAAATTACTCATTTTTAGTGTCTTTTTGTTTTTAGTTTTTAAATTCATTCTCGATGTATTGTTTATTTTGGCTATTATAATCAAAGTTATGAACGATTTTATAAATATCATGTTTTAATAGAATTTGCTAAATGGAGATATTGCATTGTTTATGTCTGGTTTTGTCACAAAGAATTAAAATTTACATATTTATTATTAAATATTTATTATCTAATGTAACTAGTATGTCTAGAATTCAAGTTACTTTACTCTTTGTAAATTTCCTAACAAAATACATCCTAACAAATATTATTTTGTTTCAATGCTATATTACTTAATATTAATTTTGCATATAACTTAAATGTTTCAAAAACTTATTACGATGCAACTTTTAATGAATCTTTACCAATAATTAAGACAATTGTTTATATAGTTTTTGTAGTGTTACATCACAACTACGATGTAATATTATATTCTGATGTGTTAACCACATATGAAATGACTATCTTTTGATGAATTTTTGGAAGAAAAATTGAGATCCAAAGGTGTTTATATATTTTTCAGCTATGTCAAAGTAAATATGAAAGAGAAGAGTGGATGAAAAAACGACATAGACGAAGGCAGAACGAGGACAGAGCTGGGAAATAGTCAAGCATCAACCAAATGAAATTTTCAATACTTTTTTTGTTAAAAATGGGATAGACACTATAGAGGACAAAGAGAAGAGAACAGAAAGATACTGCAGAGGAAAGGGAGAGGGGCAGAGAAAGCCTTGATAGAGGGTATCCTTCTGTCAATCGTAGAGAAAGAAAAACCAAAAACAAAAGAGAAAAATCTATTGTAATCAAATATAACGGCACACGATTTTACAATAAAAAATCAAACTCAGTATATTTACAGTTTTCTCCACGAGTACAGATTGGCCAGTAAAACTAAGAGGTATTCCAATATCTACGAAAGTTCATATCTCGCAATATACGAATAATTGTTCTCCTTTTTCTTTGTACTCCGCGTCTCCTATTTTCTCGTCTTTTATTTCGTTGCGACTAAAGGTACGTAGCAAATTCTTACTTTCCGGATACTATCCTCTTATTAATTTTGATAGATTAATATTGATCTTATTTCAGTAGATGCTTCTTTTATATACATTAAGTAACAATAAAATGGAAGGCGGGAAAAATAAAGTTATCGTAAGATTAAATTAATCGTTATAAATAATTAGAAATAACGGAGAGATTAATGATGGAGTTTTATTGATGTATATAATTAATAAGTTTGAATATTATCATAAATTATTGTATGTACTACAACGGGAGAAGAAGATATTTTTCAATTCTATTCCTACACAGCTTGTAAATCATCTTTCTTTTGATGAATTTTATATATATGATGGCGGAATTATACCTAAATTTTAAAATCTTTGATCCTTCAGTCTAATTATATTATATAGTTTTATTTTGTACCAGAATGTTCAACACGTAAAGTTTGTAAAATATTTCTATTGTATTTGTATATTGTTAATATAATTCTCTGCCAGTGCTCAGTAAAATATTTAAAAAATTTCTGAATAGAAAAATGTAATTTTTCTATGGAAGAAGTAAGTAGAGTATATTAAGGTAGCTTAATTAAAAGCTTGATATTTGTAAGAAGAGCTGAAGTAAAAATATGCTATTGCTTGGTAACAAAAAGACAGCTCTTGAATTACTTTACGGTGTGATTAAAATGAATCAACTGTCTCTGGAAATGCATGGCAGAAGGGAATTTTCTGTGAATAAGAGTATTTTCTCTTGCAGCAATCGTTTTAACCCATTTCTCTGTGGTATTATCGGTCTTAGCGTTTCGACCTGTTATATAGCTTTCCAGTGAAAACAAATGCGCGTACTGCGCCTGTGTATGAAGAGTGAGAGCGGACGCGTATCGCTGTATTTACAGAGAGTGTATACAGCGGTAAAGGCGTATTGAATTTCCATTTTCATTGTCGTGGACGAGAAAGCTCTACTATCCTGGCTTTGCTAATAGAGCTAAAAAGTTAAAACGTGTCAGAAATGCAACGCGACACGAGATAGTTGCTCTTGTCATCTTTGCAATTCGTGCTGCTCCCACTGGAGCATAAATTGTTTGATAACGCCCGCATTTTACACGCACGCATAGCAACACAGCCAACTCTTTCTCCGCTTTTTGCGCGTTGACGTATGTGTACCGCATGAACTGCTGCGGGCGAGCAATTTTTGAATGCTACGACTGCCGGTCCGATTTAAGGCATCAATTATTTAGACGCTTAGCGACGGATACCGCGGTATCCTTCTCTCTCTCTCTCTCTATTTCGTTCCCTCCCGGTCGTCACCGCAGCAGTGTTTCACTGTCACAAGCCCAGTCGGAAATTACGTAGCTGCCACTCGTCACCGATCCCGCGATATCGCGATGAATATTTCACCGGGTGGGGAGGACTACCGCGCCCATGCGCGAGCTTTCGAAAATTACGCTTATGGTTCGCATCAATCATTGAAACGAACATGCTGCTAGTTACGCGGGTCAAGTGGGCCAGCGTCCAGATGGATGGATCGCGCTGTTACTGATCAGAATTCGATGCGTTTGACGACTGCGGGATGCTTTTTCTCCAGTCGCGTGTCCTCGTTTCCCCCAGTCCCATAACGTCGCTCGGCCATTTTTCCTTTTCAATCTTTTACTCTTGCCGTGGCTGGCTAAAACAGTGCTCTCGGTTGTTCGCGTAAATAATCACTTTATCTCGTTCGCAGACTGCGAAGCGCTGTCGCCGCTCGACTTGCACTTTCACTCGTAACTCGATCCGACTCTAAGCCTCCTAGCCTCAAGTAACAAGCAGGCGATAAGCCGCTAAGCTAAGTAACGCCCTTGATATTATCCTGGATTAATATTAAAGCAGCTCTGCTTTGCTTGCGATGCACTTGGCGACGCTTGTTACAGCGTTCGCATGTGTGGAGTTGCTGGGAAAGGCCGAGTGTAGGTAGACTGCTTATCAGGGGTCAGCGGCTTACTGAATTTTCCTCGCTATCATTAGTAGTAACTCTCCTCGGACTCGCCAGATAATTTTCAGTATATTCCAACGAGCTGCAAATCGCCGTCGAGTGAAGCTGCTGCTGCTTTCTAAATCCCGAAAAATTTTAATGATCACAACCACCAAGCGTCTGTACAAATCACATGTAGAATTGAACATGAATATTCGACAAATGAACCCGAAGGCGGACCCCCTGCAGTGGAGCATTCGTGGCTTTTTTCTTAATACTCGTAAAAAAGGAAATAATTTTTCAGGAAGAAAATTTCGCAGAGCTCACTTTAAGCAGACGGTCCTTGATGAAATTCTTGACGGTTATATCCTTTATAAAGATGCTCGAAAATCAGAGAAGAAAATAAAAGAAGACTTACATCGGTGCAAAGAGTACGGTAAAGAGAGAGACGAGAGAGGGGGGACAAAAAAGGAAGCTTGAGTAAAGAAAAGACGGGCGGGGAGGGGAGACGGAAAGCGAGAGGAAAAGCACGGAATACGCCGGGCTCTTAGACGTCTCGAGGGGTGGCAGCGTTGGCGGCTTGCGCAGAGAGCTCGAGGCTTTAGGTGAGAAACCGTATTTTTCTACGACGCAAGGCATGCTGCGTTAAATGGACCTTTGGCGTTTGTTTGCGGTATTTTACGGCACACTTAATCCGAACGCGCGTGCGCCCTCGCGCCTTTTCTCTTTCCTATACTCTCACCCTCTCCTTTTCACTCTTTTTATACTTTTATTTACTGCACAGGCGCCTCAGCTTCGCGGGCGTTGCTGCTGCTGCTGCTGCAGTCGCGATTCGTACCTACCTATCCCCCCGAGAGTGTAGATATCCGTTATCGGCGGCCTTAACGGTACACGCTTCTTAATTAACGAATCGACGATCGGGCCAATTAGCTTCGAGCTCGCACCCAGCCATAGAGACACTTTGAACCTTCGCACTTTTGTTCACTTTCTTTCCTCGAGTTGCGGCTTGCTTTTTCCCCCTTATCACTACCCGGCTATTCTCCGCCCCTTTTTTACGCTGTTACGCTAGATGCGATTAATTATCCTCGTAAATTTTTACAATCGATTTTCTCTGCAGCTACGTATTTTTTGCCCCTCCGCTCATCCGATAAATTAATCATTTTATGTTTCAGTCTATTGACTCATTTACGTCACGCTGATACAGTAAATAAACCAAGAAGAGAGCTAGTCGTATATTGGGATCTTTTTTGATAGACAACAAGGCCAAACTATTATATATCCTATAAAAATGGGTTAAATATTATGTCAATTTGCGTCACTTTAGTCTTCACCCACGTTTAATACGTCGAGCAGAGGCGTGCGAATCCCTGAATAGATTTAGCAGAAGTGAAATTTATCTTGACAATTTAAAAGGTTGAAATATCTTAGAATTAGCGCGAGCTATCATTTATAATGGCTTTAAATTGTATAAAACTCTTAAGTAAAGCTCTCTGGGATTTTTTCCTCTGACGCTCGAATTCAAGAGTGTATAGAAAAGGAAAAAAAAATGAATGAGCCAAAAAGATTCATGATGGATTCGGCGTACGGTCGTGAGTCGAGAGTGGAAAACCGGTTCTTAGCGTGCCACGTCAAAGACGCGCGCTATACGCAGATTTCTTACAGCCGGACCGAGGCAGAAACTCGCGACATACTGCGCTTGTGGTTGCGATTCCTAAATTCGTCGCGCGCGCGCTCGCACACAGCCGTCTATATACTATATGATGCGTATATGAAGTTTGCACACGGCTTATTTATTTAACGCCACAGTGCACGGCCAAAAATCCCGAAGCGATATAATGAAGGCATTAAAAAGCATGAAAAATATTTTCTGCATACGTAATAGGTGAGAATGTTTGACTTTTTTCTGCGCGCCTGAAACACTGCGAGAATTCAGCATTTTGCTAGAAATTTGCATAACCAAGATTTACATATTTTTAGAAGGAGCGTAGGTGCTCGCGCGATATGCGCTTTATATCGCCAACCCCCGGCTCCACGCGGACAAAGATACCCGCTCTCGCTTTGCAGACTAATGCTTATATCTACGGCAAACCGTGCCTGCTGCGAGCCTCACATCTGCTTTATGTACGCAGTTTAATAACATGTAAATTCCTTGTCAACATGAACTATTTTTGCTTCGGGCTTGAATATAAGAATGAAACCACTTTTTAGCCGGCGAATTTCCAACAGTCGGCTGTCCCGTCTTTCTGTCTTCTAATTTGCGCACGCCTTTAAACTTTAAACCTACGAATTGGGGGATAAAAAACTGGAGGAACGAGGCTAATAACTCGATCAATAAGTTGGGCATCTACAAGAAAAGTCAATTCACGAAATAGCACAATTACCGTGCCGCCTGTTACAAAGGTATATTTGACACTCTGGTAATGGCATCGAAATAGCCGCATTTTCCGTAACCCGGTAAGATAAAATACGAGAGCATCAAGAAACATGACGAGCGCGCGCACACGTATCTGTGTTTTACTTTAAATTCGATTTTATCAGAGAGCACTCGATCCTTCGACGACGCGAGTCCAATCGCACGAGCTTGTGCATATCGCCAGGCGTGCTGTGTGTAAAAGACTAGCAGTCTCGCCGTTATTACAACGGTAGTATAGAGACGGGCGTGCCGCACGTATAGCTACGTCCGAGTACAGCCAGCCGGGGCTGCACGTGCGTGTTCGGCTCCGGATATAATCCACGCGAGCGCACGCAACGAGAGCGAGGTGAAGAAAATACAGAAACGGGTCGATAAGCTTCGTGAAAGAACAAGAGAAAAATGATACGAGCCAGCTGAAATGAGAAGATGGTACGCCAGATAAGTATATGCAGACGTGATTTGAATACAGCCTCTAAAGTTCTTTTTCAGCCGATGTCACTTTAAGTATCTAACTTGAATTTCCCCTTGGAACGTTCGAAAAACAATGATATTCTATCACTATCATAAATGTAAAAAGAAATTAGTTTATTTGATCATTTTCTCGATGATCTATCGAGGGTTACTTTACGTAAATTAAAAATTTAATGATCAAAGAAAATTTTGTTAGGTTACAAGAGGTCGATATTAAGTAACATCTTTTTTTTTAGCTATACGTCTATTAGTCAATCAAAAAGTCGTCAGTCTCTGAAGAAAAATTTTCTCTAACTTGCTTTAGTGATTTAATCAAAGATAATTATTCTATTTACCGTCGATTTAATTGTCAAGAATAGGCTACTTAATTCATTGAAGTTTTTATAAAACTGATGAAGAATTCTCTAGATTTCTGTATTTTAAGAAATCAGTTTGGCTCAAAATTCAAATTCGTGTTCAGCCCTTAATAATTAATACAACAAAGTATAATTAATATCAATTTTTGGCATTCGAAAGCACATTATTGAGTCTAGATACAAAATCTTTCTCCGTAACGTCTAATTTGTTCTCGGACCTTGCTTTACAATAAATAAATATTTACTCAAACGTGTCACTTAGAAGGTATATTTTCGTAGGCTATGTATAAACTATGTACAAGTTAATTTTTACTTAAGAAAATTGGAGATGTAGATTTAGCTAATGATTATAGGCTAGCGATGATATTAAGTCATTTATTTTTTTTCTAGCTCTTTCTAGTTAGATTCGTTAGCTATACATAAATTAAACCTTAATGATATTACGCAAATATACGATTTAAAATGACGATAGTTAATTTATGACAGAGTTGATAACCTTTTTATGTGGGAAGTCTGAATCCTTTAAATTAAATTGTTTAATAATACTAAATCAATTAATTTCTATTTTGGCGTGATAAAGTAGTTAATGACTAGCTACAATGTGATTAGAAGTTCTACCAAGGGTTTGATTTTACCGGCTTTATATTAAAGATGTTGTATCACTAGGGTACTGCAATGACTGGATACCTTCTATAAGTGTTAATGCACTCTAGCCTAAAAAAACTCAGCGGAGTATATGTGTCCACCAATACATGAGTATACTGTCTAAGCGTAAAAAATATGCGTTAATATATATAGTTATTAAAAAAAACGTGTTTCTCTTTATGTTTTTCTTTCTCATATGTGACCTTGCTCTAACTTTCTATACAAATACAACGTTAACAAGGTCTATTCTCGAAAACTGTACGTATCATAACTCTGAATTTTGTTTTCAAGCTTTTTACCATAGTGTTAAAAAATCGTTAGTTTTTTGTAGTGATCTTAAGAAACGTTCACCAACAATGATTTTAAATGTTGTTTTTTTGGCGGTTACTCTTATGCTGCCTATATGTTAAGAAGTCCATCTTTAATACTAAATATCTCAAAATCGATACGCGCTGTTGTTCTGGGATTTCGTACACGCACGGATATTGGTGAATTAAACTTGGTATCAAAATTTGGGAAAGTTCCTAAAAGACTCATTTTTAAATACAACAGCCTTAAAATGATAACTAGGAAATACTCGTCCAAAAGAATAAAAAAAGAACGAGCAAATGTGTGAAAAAATGTCAAGAGATAAAGCTCTTGCCGAAAGGTACGAGATGAAGGTAACATCACTGTAAAATACAAGACAGAAAAAGGACCAGGAGGGAAAGAGAGTGGAGAATCTAGTAGAAATAAATAAAGAACAAAAACTAGAGACAAGAATAATACGTATGAGCCGGATGTCAAGCTTATATAGCCAAACCCGTTTTCTCGATGTATTGGCGCGTGCGCTACGTATATAACCGTTATGTCTAAGAGTTGTTACACGACACTGCTACTGCATTCTAGCGTTAGTCTTATATTTGTTAGGTGTATCACGTAGAGCTTCGTGAAATGATAATGCTCAAGAAGGCCGCGTTAATTGTCATGGATTAGAAGTACTTACTTAGCCGTCGGCGTGAATAGCCGAGTTACGAAGCGATGAGGTAGGTAGTCTTGTCGTTGAAATAATGTCTCTAAGTGCTTGGACCCGAATACTTTTTTCACATTCAATATTTAATTGAAACGCAGCAATTGTATTGACCAGCTACAACGACGCTTGAATGCATTTTATTGGGTGTCTTCGGATAGAGATCAACAGATCAGATCATTATACGTGGAAATATTGTCTGATAAATAAGTTGAATATGCAGAGGCAAATTAAACAAGGAGAAGAATGAAATTCCGGGTAATTCGATCATTTTCCATCCGGTCGAAGTACAGCTATTCCAAGAGTTGCCGGTAAACTTCAGTGAAAACTTCTCCCGGAACGTTCTGGTCGGCGAACTTTCCAAAGTAAAATTGACTTTGTATTAAGTAAATTCTACTTTAATTGGTCCGGCCAATATAACTGGCTAAAGTTGTAGTAGCAATAACTTTCCCCTATAAATACAAACGACCATTATAGCATTTGAAATATAGCGCCAAGGAAATCATAGCCTACGTGAAGAGAAAACAAAAGTCTGGTTAAAGTGAAGTTGTAGAGAGCGCAGCACAAAGCTTGAAGATCGATATTTCTAATCATCATCAGTCGCGCAGCGGAACCGTTGACGCGTCACTTAATGAAGAGACGACGGGGCGGACCGATTGAGCACGTCGATCCACAATTATGAAGCTGCTCGCAGGAGCGAAAAAGAGTGAATTAGCACACGTGCCCCTCGTGAATAATGAAGCGGCATCGATTAGTTAATTGCCGCACGGGCCGAGGCGCTGGTCCGCACTGCGATCGAAGCCTTTCGTCGAATAAGTAGTCCTTTTGCTCTTAATTCGAGCGCTCGCCTAGCTGTACCGTGCGCGCGCCTCTGCACAGCTGATAGAAGAATGGAGGAGGGGGAGAAGGCCGACGGAATAATCGCGGGCTTCGACGGAATACCAGCAGTGTCGTTGATCCCACAGTAGACCTGAACCGTTGGCTGCTGCTGCTCCCTCCTCTCGGTCTCCCTTCCCAATTCCGACTTTGTGAGGGCTTTTCGACGGAGTCGGCCTCAATAATAGCCTTACCTTTTTTGCTCCTTGAATCTCATTATTGTGCCTCGTGTCAGTGCGCAGACTAGGAGGACTCTATAGTAACGCGTCATCGCAATCGGAAAAGATGGAGAGGAAGAGATTTCAATTTACAGATGGATCAAAATTGATGTTACTTGTTTCCCCTTTTTTTTATCTTTCGATGGTAATTCGCCGGATAAGGCATTTACTGTAGTAGTGGAAGCAAGTGGGTAGTATAAATGTGAAAAAAATGATCAGAATAGCATGATCGAGGAAAGCGGCGTAAAATAGTGAGGGTTCTTGCAAGGGTAAGGCGATTTGGCCGACGATATAAGCATTTCAGGCTCGGCGGTGCATCTCGACAAAAGAGCTTCCGCGAGAAAGAAAGAGACTTCCGAATGAGAATGACACGGGAGGCGAGAGGAAGGCGGAATTCGGCGCGGGCGTGCATGCCCGCGACTCGGGTCAATTTGGCATGCAAGCCGTGGTACATTTGGAGGATCCGGGCCACGCGCTCCAAAATCCTTTTGGATGGTAATTCCCGAGCGCGTGTAGCGGTGAATTCCCTGCCGCGCGCCTCGGAATAAGGCGCGAAGCCGGCGAGAGTGCGCCGCCTGGCCCGCCGTCACCGTAGATTTATGCTAACCACGTGGAAATGCGTTGCAGCACCGCGATAGTGTACACCCACCCACTCTAATAGCCCTGTGTTGCGGCTACGTCGGAGCGTTAAAATGACGTTGATAGGCAGGCATCGGCCGGCCCCCTCCACTTCCTGCGTACCTTTACACCGAACCTGTGGTCGCTGCAACCTAATGCAGTTTCGGGGCCGCGCCATCGACCTCAGAGGCTGACACCTAAGCTTTGTCCCCTTTATTCTCAGATTCGTGCACGCTCGAACCGCCTTTTATATTTTTATATACGTTGTTCCATTAATTGCGCCTTTTCGACAAAATAACGAAACGGTAAATGCTGAGAAAGAGAGTGACTGTTGATTTACTATTTCACATGATAAGCAAGAAGGAGAATTTATTCTAGATATTTTTATTCTATTCCGCGACCAAATTTCATCGATTTTTCCGAAGCCATATTTACATTAAAAAATCGTTGTTTAATTGACTGGTAATATTCTGTTTGAAATGTGAAGAATAATTTTCAGTTATTCTTTTTTCGTATGTGTTTATATTATACAGTCGATCTTTCATTATTGTCCCGGGTTTTTTTTAAGAACTCCATTTTTTTAATGACAGTACTCATGCTATAGTAAAAAGATGTATCCTTCATTTGCATTGTACTTTACTGTAATGTAACGACACAATATAACACATAGTTAATGAAATAGATTGATAGCGAATTCTTGAAATGTTAGCTTATAGAAAGTTGCTAAGCAACTGATTTATTCTATACATTAATTAGATTCTGGGATGAAAATTTGTAAGTACAGATTGTTGAAGTAAAGAAATTTTTTAAAAACAATTTTTTTTTCCTTGTTGAAAAACCAAATGGATAGATAGAAATTTTCTAAATATTTATAGAGAGACAGCTTACTATAATATATAATTTTTTATTAAGTTTGTCAGGTAGCATAATTGCAAAAATAATTTTTGGTGCATGTTACAGCGATCTCAAATCCTTATAGCGAGTCTTATATAACCTAGCACAGCTCCGCTAATGAGCACTTTCAGTACGATGGGTCTACCTTCAGTCTTTTTCTTCTACTTTTTCTACTTTTCTTCTGGTTAGTACTGGTGCGCGCGCTTAAGCGGACTGCTCCCTACTGACCATCAACTACTTTTGTGCTTTTGTGGTAGTAAAGCGGGAAATGGTGAAAAAGTTGTGTATGGAATTGTTGGAACCTGGGACTGGAGAATATCTGAAACAGACTAAAGGGCATCATGCAGGTGATCCTGATGGGAAAGGGACCCAGTAATTCCGTCTTCTGCTGTGAGATGAAGGGAAGGCGGTCTTCGGGTTACACTTCCATACTTAGTAACTCAGATAGTTATAAAGATGTATAGTTTTAGTTGAAATATGAATCAACAGAGCGACAGAAACATCGGTATAAAAAAATTTCAAATATTGAAAAATTCAGCTGTTTTTGTAACAAATGTTCCGAGTCGAAAGGTGTTAGACAGATAAACTGGAGTTCTTTCAAAGACAATATTATGATTGCTTATTATTGTTTTATCCTAAAAACTGTTCAAATCCAGAAAATTTCTGCAAAAATTACTAACCAATAATTAATTACACTTATTTGATTCTTTACATGATCTATTAATAATCCAGTGTTATATTGATACAACACAAACGTTCATAAAACAGTAGAAGTGAATAATATTTATTTAAAAAATGCAAATAGGATAGGTCGAAAAGGTGACTGCGTCTCATATTATGGATAATAAAGGCGTGATTATTCATAATTTGCTTTCTTTTCTGAATAAGCGCGAGCGAACGTGCAAAAAATAAGGCGAGATGTACGAGTGCGTGGAATGGCAGTGCGCTCGCATGCAACAATGGGTCCATAAAAGGGGATCACAAAGGCAGCTTATGATCAAAATCAAAAGAAGAGAAAAAGGTGGAAGGTGAATAAGTGTGCGACTGAGAAGGACAGAAAACGAAATTAGTCGTCGGCGCATGATGCAGTCGAAGAGGTGAAAGGAGTGAATTCTCTAGCTCGAGTCTGCATACGTAAGAGCGATCTCGGTAAAGGAGCAAGAAAAAAGGGAGGGGGAGAGAGAGAGAGGTGGAAGTACGTTTAAAGAGTATAAAGACACAGAGAATTAGTGGAATAATACAAGGAGCAAAGCACGTGAAAGAAGAGAAAAAAGCATCAGTGGCAATGGCAAAACGGAACGATGTAAGATAGAGAGAAAGAGAATCGCAAAGGTGGATCAAGAGAGAAAGGAAGAGAGAGGGAAATACACGTTGAGTACGTGAGAATAATGAGCGGGTGAAGGTAGCGGTGGCGGTGGCAAAGGCGTCTGGCCCTATGAATATACATGCGCGAAGGCGGTCGAGGCGCGATCTGACTGTATGTGCGCGTGAAAAGGGGCGAGAACCTTTTCTTCTTCAAGACGACAACCTTCCGGACAGGTCTTCGGCAGGAGATACTTCATTCTATCTAATCTACCGCCGTATTATACCCGAGCAAAGTTGCAGAAAATAACATTTCCCTTTATGACAGTAAAAAATAATTTTTCGAAAAACTGCTTTCTATTATCATAATGTAACTTTTTGCATGAAACAAAAACAATATTTCTTACGAGGGGAGTGCACTACCTGCGGGTCCTGTATTTGGCTCAAATTTTGAGATAAGTTTTTGGGTGTAAAAATATGATGAAAGCTGTAATATTAGACCCTAATGCTCAAAAACACTAAAGATATTGACATTTTTAGGTTTGTTTGGAAAAAAGTTTTGAAAAAGCTTCTTTTCAGAACGGTAGCCATTTAACTTAGGAAAGTCTTGAATATCATTTAAATATAGAGAATAAAACTAGAGAAAATGACCTTTTATTTCCTTTTTAAGTAATTACAAAATGTGGACCCGCGTAAAAATCATTTACATTGTACATATGGGGCCAATATAGCGCATATGTACAGGTGCAATACAGTAGAAATATATTGCACAAACTTTTGGCAATATATTGCGCAACGTTCGGCAAATCCGCATCTGCCGTTATTCCGCC
>JAYJLV010000032.1:93745-120145 GCA_036873485.1 Torymus texanus | reverse complement strand
GCTACCAGCGGCGCTGCTGGAGCGTCTGCTTCCTCCTGTGCGCGGGGGGTGATGCGCGTGAGGCCTGTGTCGCCACAAATACATAGTATTTCTTTTATCGCAATTTCAATTTTATTTAAATTTTTGCATGAATCACAATGATTGTTTGTTTGCAATTTTTTAGCAATAAGCAATGGTAAAGTTTGTGATAATAATTCTCCAGATGACAGCTGAATGCTATTAAAATGCTCATATGTAACAATATTGCAGTTATCACATACATTTTTTTTAAGCATGTTGAGTACATGATTTTTCTATAAAAGTGAGCAATGGATTTTGTGCAACTTATTTTTTCATCGTCATTATTACAAACTTTGGTTATTAATTTTACTCTTGCACTATATAATTTAGTAGCACTGAAAGATGATGCATATTCTAAAAGAATATCTACAAATTCTTGATGGGTTGTGCTTAGTTGGTCAAATATATTATTTATTGAATCATAAAATTTTTGTATAATAAAGTAAGTGGAAGTTAGTATCTCTAGTATACTGTCGAAGAAACAGGATGTAACTATTACTACCTTTTTGCGGTTGACTTTTTTTGCTTTAAATAAATTATAATTCTGTATCACTTTACGTTTTATAGGTTTTTTCGTTGGCTTTTGATTCAATAAATCTATTACAGGACAAGGTCGCAAATATTTGCCTCTAATGGGTAGTTTTTTATTTTGAGCTGGGATATTTTTAAAACTTTCATTTTCATTTTCTTCAGGTATTGATTGCTGTGAATTAGCAGATGACTGAAGAAATGAACTAATATTAACATGAGTACAGGTAGAATCAACAAGCATGGAACTTTCATCTGTACTATTACAAATATTATTCAAAACTGATTCAATGCTTATTTCTTCGAAGTCTTCATCTGAATTTTCTGTAGTAGTCATTGTACTGGATGTTGATTCTATGCTTTCTTCACTGTCACTATCACTTTCTATTTTAATCTTTAATTCAGCATCATTTTGCCCCATCCAATTTTCTTCATGCCGCAAATAAGTATTATCTGATACTTCTTCAGTTGGCAGTATTACTTTCAATTCATTATTACTTTTAGCTTCTTGTATTTTCATATCTATGTATTCAATGTTTTTTATTAAATACTCGCATACTGTAATGGTTCGCTTTGATACGGCTAAAAAATTTTCACCATAAGCATCCAAAGTTTAAAAAAAATCTTCACATACATCAATGTTCATTTCTTTGTACATCACTTTGGTCCATAATTACAAATTCAACATAAAGTTTTATTAACAACTTACAAAATCTTTCACTATAATAAGCATTTCTTTCATTTGTTTTCACAGCATCTTTTATAAATCTTTCTTTAGCTTAATTTCCAATATTTTTTATATAATCAATAATAATTTGTCATTTATTGTAATTTAAATTAGAATTACTAGATACATCTGCAAATTTATTTCTTATGATTTCAATATTTCTTTGACAGTAAATTTCATCTATTTTATAATTTTTAATTTTTAACATTAGATAATTAAAATTTTCTTGAACATTACTACTCTTAAATTGACTATAACATAAAAATAAAATATTTTCTAAAATATCTTCAAAATCTTTTAAATTATTTTGAAAGCTCAATAAAATAACGCAATAAACAAAAAAATATTTAACACTTCCCAAACGAATGTTCTTTAAAGAATTTCTTTCCATCAATTGTAACACTAATAATCTCATATGAGTATTTATAATACAATAAGGCATTGACAATGTAGAATCTGTAGTTAATAAAGATTTGAAACAAGTCACCAAATAATCTTCGTACGAAAAGCCCACATTGAAAACTGAATTAGCAATTATATTATGATTTTTATTATAATCTACAGTTAGGTTACATGGTATACGTAAACCTCCTCTTACGCAATCATTGAAGAATCTTTTAAATAAAGCTGAATTATTTTCTTCTGTTGATACCTGGCATATGGGTATAAATTCTTTAGAAAATACTACACCGATAGAAAATAAATTATGCTATTGCTCTTGGATCCATCTAATCTAATAAACTGTTGACAAAAACTGCCAACTTCTATAAAGACTACTGGTATAGATCTTGGCAATTCTGAAAAAAAATCTGTAGCTTAAATAGACCAATGAAAAATACTAAATGGGCACAATGAACATTCTCTGATAATTGATCTATAAAGGACATTACTCTGAATTTTAAGTAATGTTTTTTCTTCTTCACTATTTAATTTCACTTTTTTTTTCATTGGCATCAATTGCTTCGTCAAATTTCGTTCCACTAATTGCACCATTGGTTTTTACATGTAATTTTAACTGTGTTAGAATATTATTTTTGCGCCACATAGGTTTGCAGATTACGTGGAGTTATTGCATTCACAGATTTATCTTTATTTATTTGATTGCATATGAGCGTCCAAACTTCATCACCTTCTTTTTTAACTTTACCCTTACTATCAAAAATATCATGCATCTTTAATATTTCTAGTCTTTCTTCGTGACTTACAAGTGGTTTAGGGCCTCTCTTTCCCATTGTGAATGATATTAATAAAATATTTGAAATTTTTGTAAAATACAGTTTTATTTTGATCAATATAACTGAAGAAATGGGTACTTCCTCCACGCGTAACGTTGAGTCAAATTATAAATTACTAGTGTTATTTGGTGCGCTACGTGTGCCTTCTGTTTCCAGATCAACTATATACTCTCGCAAAAATACTCGAAACCGAACGAATCTCGATCTCTCAATTTATATATAGGATAGAGGGACGTCATATAACGTACTTTGACCAGCTTTGACCGTTTAATAATAACGAATAATTACCGTTATTTGTAACGAATAATAACCGCTAACGAATAACTACAAATATCCATCTTTGATTTGTTCGAGTTTAGATTTGCAAGTGCACGTGAAAAAAATAAAGTTTTTTAATTATATTAAAAAAATTCTACCTAATCCAGAAGTCCCACCTGATTTTCTTTTATCAAAATTAAAAAACTGGCTTATATTTGACAAAAATGGGATTTTGGAAGGTGAAAAAAATGAGATATGGACAATAATTAAAAAATCTTTAAGGTTACGAATAGCTGCAAAGTCATTATTTTTATACGTTTATAACAATAGAAATAACAGCAAAAGTGAACTAGAAATGTTTTTTAAAATAAAAAAGAAAGCTGATCTGAAAAAAAAGAAATCTCAGACTTAGATTATTATCCAAAAGAGAATTTAGAAAATCCATATGGTTGCAATAAATTTGCCAAGAAATGAAGTAATAGAATCAGTGGATGAAAAGAAAAAAAAAGTTGGTTGGACTGATGTACTGAAAAATGAAATATGGCAAGCACAGTTCCTTCCATGTTATTTTGCACTTACATTACAAAAGAAAAATTTAAATTTCATGGAAAATGTAGTGATTGTACAACAGCCATTACTGGAGAGAGTGAAATTTTAAATGAAATTCTAAACCTAGAAATTGAAACATTTGCAACACACGACATTGCACACAAAAAAAAACTAAAGCTTGCAGGTGAAAGAAGAAAGGAAGTTAAAAAAATCTTAGCAACAAAAACAGTAAGTGAGTATAGAGAGGAAGAATTTGCAAAAATTAAAACTAAATAGTAACCACCAGATTTGAATAGTAGTGAAACATTAAGAAAAGCAAGGGAAGAAGCCCTTGATGAAATTATTGAGTACAGTGATTTTAAAAATTTACCTTTGAGCAGTGAAAAATTTACCTTTGAGCAGTGAAAAATTTATACAGCATTGTTCTATTAGAAAATTATGTTTAAACCCAGTATATGTATTTTATTGGTCAAATGATCAAATTAAATTATGGAACACAATAAGAGGACAAAAATTACCACTCGCTTGATTCAACTAGAAGCATGATCAAACGATACATAATTTTAAATAATATTAAAAGCAAATCAATACTTTATTATGTATTGGTGGTTGGCTTAGCTAACAAAATTATTCCGTTACTTCAAGCTGTTTTGTCAATTCAGCATGTACCAGTAATAGGAGAATTACTAAATCTGGTGCTGAGGTACCGTATGAAATTGTAACAGATGGCTCATTTGCTTTGCAGAATGCCATATGCTTGGCCTTCATCAAAATTTAGCTTGTTTTCTAAAATTAACTAAAAAAACAGAAGAACTACCAGTTTGTTACTATAGGCATGATGTTGTTTGATCGATTTCAATTTTTATGGACAGATTGCATTCTGATATTTTTTGGCTGAGTTGTTGGGGTTAAAACTTTTTAAATCTTTTATTTCAGATCGCAATTTCTCCATAATTATAAGCAATAAATAATATGCGTGTAAATTTTCATCAATATCACAGGCGTTACTTTTATGGATACTTTAAAAATTAATTTTCTTTGTTCTACGATAACTAAAGTAAAATTGGTTTAATCACCGTGACATTTTATGACGGAAAAACTACATAACTTTTTCATTAGTAAGTTACTTTTGAAATTTAAAGATTTAGAAAGTTTTACCTGAAAAGTGACAAAATTTCATTTCGAAAATTTTTTAAATCTCCAAATTTTAATTCAAAATTTTTTTTAATGATAATTATATTTTATAGAATTGACTAATTTTAGCGAGTTTATTACATTCATAATTGAATAGTAATGAATTTATGTGGTGTTCCGCCGGTATGATAGGTCGCATAATAAAAGTCGTCAATCCACATGGACATAACCAAAGCTTGTTCTCTTACGATATTTTGAATAATTATCGTGAATATACAAAAAGGTCTGATTTTTTTTAATCATACGATTTACACAAAAACATCGACATCGTAAAATTGAGTGCAAATAGAACTCATGAAGCAGTAGTAATATTTAAGATGTAAACATTACAATCATGATATAAACAAGAAACTTTTTTGATACTGCTCGAAGTAGAAACTTTATAAATGTTCAAGTAATTTACATTATATATTTTATGTTATTTTCAACATAAAGGATATTTGAAGAAGGATTTTTCATGAATAATTAAATAGATATGTATATATATAGATATATGTTGATATAATTCTTTATTGCTTAAGGAAAAGGTAGAGAGAAAGTATTTTTAAAACAAAATACTTGTGCAAAAAGTATAAAATCGTCAATTTGTACAATTACATATGCACGGAAATACATACATATAACGAATCTATCCAAAGAGTATTGAATTTTAAGTAATAATAACATAATATAAACTCCACGCTTTTCAGAGATCAAGATCATTTCGCTTTACTAAAACACGTAAGTATAAAGCGATTGATCATCTAAACGTACGCGCTTCATTCTTATACACAATATTTGCAAAATAGACGCACTAAATTAACAATTTTATATACTGTAGCTAATATCACATTTCTGGCATCGCACGAATGTTTCGTTTATAAAATTAGCATTACAAATTGAACGCTGTTGCACATAAAAATCTTAACGATAAAACGCTTTTACAAGTAAACATAAACATAAGCTTAAAACGCGCAAATTTGTACAACATAAGTAGCATCTCTAATAATAAACTATATATACATAATTAATTTTGAATACAAATTAATAATTCAAAATGAACAGTAACATCAAAATGAATTCGAAGCTTTCACGCTATTTTGTATTCTATCATCGATTATACATTTTCTCATATGAATTGATATTACTCGAACAGTGATATCAAATACATTTAATCTGCATTTCGAAGAATTTTATATGACGTATTTTTTACTATGTAATATTATATACGTTTGTACATGATGATTACGCCAAGCTCTACGACATTGAAGCAAAATTCAAGAATCTAGTTCTTCTAAATGAGTTTGTAAAAGAAATAGATACAAGCCGTTACATCAATGTCGTGGCCTAAATACATTTTCTCAAATATAATTATTTACTTAAAATTTTACAAGGTACGAACGCTGAGTAATAATAAATACAAACTAAAATAAAGCGAAAAATTATTTTCTGTTTAGTTCTTCGGACGGAAACGTGACATATAAAAGTCACAATCTGCACAATAAATCGCTGGTTCGCAGACTTGTTTCTTACGACAAAGATGGCAAGGCGCTACCTTGGAAATTACACCAATCGACGACTTTTGTACAGGTGACACATTTTGATTCATAGTAGGAGATCCTTTCATACTTCCTTGTGCAATATGAGGCTGCTGCTGCATTTGCTGTTGCATCGTTTTCATTTGTTTTGTTTGTTGCAAATGTTGATAAGTTGGATATTTCATGTTAGATGGGATTTGACCATTGAGATACCCCGGCGCTTGTACAAGCATATTCTGTTGCTGTTCTATCTTTACAGGTTGTCGCTGGTAATTTTCTCCTCTCTGTTGGTATACAACTGTTGCTCCATTTTGTAAGTTCTGTTGTTGTTGCTGTTGCTGTTGCTGCTGCTGCTGTTGTGGTGGTTGCAGTATTTGTTGTTGATTTTGTTGTTGTTGTTGTTGTTGTTGTTGTTGTTGTTGTACTAGTTGCTGATTTTGTTGTTGTTGAATTTGTTGTGAAGGAGAGAGTTGATAATTGCCTACTGGATTTGGAGGTGGTTGGTATTGCGGTAGAGGCTGGTTTACTCTCTGCTGCGAAGTCGATTGATACGAATGACTTTGATATGAATTATGTGAATATTGGGAAGATTGAGGAAGATACTGGGGATATGGACTAGTGGACTGTCCATTTGCTATACCATATTGCTGTTGATGTTGCACTGTAATTGGACTTGCATTTTGAGTGTGCAACCTTTGATTTACAGTACTCTGTTGTTGCTGCTGAACAGTTATTGGGCTTGCAGTTTGACCATGTAGCCTTTGATTTATAATACTTTGCTGTTGCTGCTGCTGATGCTGCTGTTGTTGTGTTGACAGCTGCCTGTTCATTTGATTATTTTGTTGCTCTAACTGATAATAAGCAGGATGCATATTTTTCACCGTATTATTTTTCTGTTGAAGCCCATTTTGAATATATTGATTTTGCGGTGATATAGGATAAGGACTTGCTGGTTTTTGAGTTTGAGACAGTGGAATATTTTGATTTCTTGGATGAGAGGTTTGAATTTGTGGGTAGATGTTTTGGTTTTGCATTGCCATTATTTGTTGTGACTGAGGATAACCGTTTTGTGTGTATCGAATCGGCTGCTGAATTGATGGTGACATTGGTGTTGGCGTCGTTCTTGCCGGATTATTGGGAATACTCGAATAAGTCTCCCGAGCAATATCTTCACTTTCAGTTCCGTATGAAGGATATAATTTTTTGTTTTCTTGAATATGAGAGTTTATTGAATCAATAGTATTTTGTCTTAAATACAGAGTCTTTGATGCTTCTAAAAGTGGGTTGACACTTCTTAATTGATCTTGGAATGGCGTTGCCGGTATGCTATCTGCTTCACTTTTTAAGGGCAAAGTATGTTGCTGGAATTTTGTGGGAATATTAATTTCTCGATTTAATTCAGCTTCTTGTAAACTTCTGATTTCACGTAATACTTGTGCTGTTTCTGGCTTATTCATGGCCGAACGAAGTACTCTTTCCAAAATGGGGTTTGGAATATAAGAGTCCTTCTCATCATCTTCAGCAGTTGCAACAAGAACAACTTGGTCGCAAAAGGAAACACTCTTCTTTTTTCCTATACGTTTTTTAATTTTTCGTGGTGCAATATCATCTTCATTAGGTAAAATAGTTGTATTTTGAATGGTATTTTGCATGGCAACTTCACTTATATCGTCCTCTGGGCAATCAATAGGTAAACCATTTTCATGTGGGAGAGTCAGAGACATTGATAAAATCGCTGCATTTAATCCACTTTCATGCCCATTTGGTACGTTATTTATCATAGGTGATCCAATAAACGTACCTTGACTTGAATTTGATTCTATACTTGTATTAACAATAGTTTCATTTACATCTTTTTCCATTTTATTCACACTAGCCGTATTATCTGCAGGCAATCTCATTACCCTAGTTTCTTCTGGGTTTGAGTACTCTTGAGCAACTGTAGTAGGGGAATTAGTGTAAATACGACTTTGTGGCTTGACTTCCTCAACTTTTTGTTCAAACTTAGCTGCCATATCTCTAACAGAAGACAATAGTGTTCGTGGACAATCTGGAACATCCCTACCGGCATCCGTATTAACTGCTGAATTCATTGCAATCTCATTCGTTCTTCTAGTAATAGCACAAGGTCCTTGCAGTACTGAATTGGATCTAACTTTCGGTATATCTTGTTCTACTGTAGTATTTGGCTTCTTGGTTCGTCTTTCGGCCTGTTTAGCTTGCAATTCTCTTAGCCAGGTCTCATTCTGCGATTTGTCTGATTCTTCAGCTCGTATCTCTCTCCTTTGTTTTTCTGCTGCCTCTGATGCAAGCATTTGTTCTCTCTTAAGTTTCAACTGAGCCAGAAGGCTAGTGATTTGCTGAGATTCAAATTGCTGTTGGGTTTGAGGTTGTTGCTGTTGCTGTGAATTAATTGTTTCGATCGATTGAGTTTGATTGATGTCTTCGATCGGCGGTGGAGGTGGTGGAAAATCTTCACTTGCTTGTCGTGAGTGAGAAGCTGATGGAACATTTGGATATGGCGGAGGTGGAAATTCCTCGCTAGGTTGTCGAGAGTGAGAAACATTTCCACTTTCTGGGTAAGGCGGAAGAGGATCAACGTTAGTTTGTTGTTTAACAGGACTTTGCTCATTGTGTACGTCTGCTCTAGTTACAACGAATGTTGGTTCATAAAGAATTCCATTTGCGTATTGAACAACGTCATCTTGAATTCTAGGTTTACTGTTATAATTACTTTGCTGCATTGGTGATGGCATTTTCTGATCTATGCTATACGATGAAACAAAAGGTAAAGAATGTGGCTCTGCGGAATAATCTGTGAAATTCGTTGACGATCTATTGGTCTGAGAAGAATGATTGGCACTTGTATGACTCCAGTATGCATTACTCTGAAAAATAGAATAATTTATAATGAAATTATGAATTAAAAAATATCTTTAACTAAAAAAAAACTTTTATTATTTGAAAAGTTTAAACTGAGTGAAAGAGGCATATTAACGAAGAATAATAATAATAAAATATATTTACCTCGACATTTGTTTGATTCGAGATATTTTGCTCATTGGTGAGTGGGTAGAGAGACTGACCCGCCTGTTGCTCGCTGCTGCGTACTTCACTCGACGACTTAGACTTGCTAAGCTGAGAAGTTGTCCTGAGCGGCGGTGGTGGTGGAACTTTTGCGACGTGCAACACCTTTCCAGCACTACCATGAAAGCTCTTCCTCATCAGGCGACTTCTCTCCAAGTTCGGATTTCCCGAGCCTCCACTACCACTGTTGTTGCCAGCAAATTCCAAGTGGCCTTCTGACAAGTAACCACTTAGCGAGGCGGATATATCGGTGCCTTTAAGTCCTACGTTAGAGTCGTCAACGGCATGTTTTGGTAGAACATTGTTGGAACCTTCGGAGCTTGTACTACTTTGACCATCTTGACCTTCACGAAGATCGGGCATACTGCGGTTTTTCCTTTTTATTAATCCACCCATAAGTAATTTTCTTCGAATTTTATGCTGCTTCTTTCCTTGTTTTTGATCATTTGATGCTGGAGCACTTCCTTGTTGATTTTTCGATGAGTCTATGATCTCTTTTGGCTTCTCGTTTTTCGAACTCTTTGATGTTGGTTTTGAGGGAGCAATGGAAAATTCCTTGGATAAGTTTTTATTGCGCTCTTCACTTCGCGCTCGTTTCTTATCTTTTTTGTCATCTTCGCACCGTCTTGAACGTCCAAATAAACCAGTTCTTTGCGTTGGCCGATCATAAAGCATATATTCTTCGTCCTCTATAACATTAACAGCTGTCACTTTGTTTCTGATACTTTTCTTTTTTGGAAGCGTGGCATAGATTTCAATACTTTTAGCAGCTGGTTTATCTACTACTACTGGAGGTGCGTTCACTAACAATTCTCGACTATTTTGCCGAGAATGATTACCCTTGTCTCGTGAACTCTGGCGGGAATGCTGCCCCGACTTACTATTTTCTCGAGAGTGTCTACTTTCCATTTTATCTAAAATTAAAATTTATTTGTTATGTATTGAATATAAGTAATAGACTCTTATAAACGGATATAATACTTTATAATTCTTGAAGTATGCTAGAGAGTATATTTACCTTCTTTTTCTCCATTCGCTATAGCTTGTTCCTGCTTTATTTTCTTCTGCAAGTAGCTCATTCTCATGACACAAAAATTGTGCTTCTTTTGCGCTAAATCAATAGTATTCGAATTACTATAAGGAGCATTCATTGCCTCTCGAGCTTTGCTACTAGCTGCCGTGCATAAAGCCACTGCTCGTGTTAGGTCTCCAGCTTTTTCAGCTACCTGAGCCTTTCCCATGAGAGCATCTGTCTCTTTCCATAAGCGTTCACAGTCATCGCTCGATACTTGTTGATAGCCTTCTGGTATCTGCGCAAGCTACGAAAATGTAAAGTCAGGTATACGTTATAACATTGCTATAGATTTGCCGTCTTCTAACTATTGTAGCTTTAAAAGTAAGTCACCAACCTGTAAATTATGCTTGAGACCTTGCTGAAGTGGAAGACTATCAGTAGAAGACAAGGAGTAGGAATCGTAGCCGGCATCGTAGTGGCCGCTGCTACTGCTCGAAAGCTCACCAGATTTACTGGTCGGACTCTTGGGTATGCCGGTGTTCTTCTGCATCTTGTTGACGATGTATAGATAGGGATTGTCCATTGTCGTTGAAGAACTAGACGAGGCGCTGTTACGATCGCCTGACCAATTGCCAGAGTCTCGTCTCCGCGGAACGTTGAGGTGTTCGGGAATGTTAATGCCGTCTTGCGGAGCTGATCCAGCACTGAGGCTACGTGTCAGTTGGATCTGCTTCTTTTGCTGATGCATTACACTCTCGACCGTTCGTCTGCTAATGTACTTCGACTCGACATCTCCATCGACGGCATCCGTACCCTGAAAAACCCAATATGTGTTATCAAAATCCATAAAGCTTTAATTCCTTTGTGCATTAATTCTCTAACGTAATAAGCATTTAAGATGACGTTATTGTGACGCGTAAATAATGATGAAAAAAAAAGCTTGGTTCCTCACCTCGTTACCAAAGATGTTATTCTGTATGTCTGTGAGATTCTGATAATCACTGTATATCCTCCTCTGCGTATAAATGTGAGGTGGACTATCCGGATTTGGCGTGATTGCTCGTCTCGCCGTATTAATCGAGGGCTTCTCGGGGCTGGGAGTGATCGATCTCCTCATGCTGTTGCTGGTGCCATTGGTGCCCTTGCTCGGACTCTTGAGGGCGCTCCCGTTGAGGAACGGCGTCACGGTCTTGGGCGCATTTTCCGTGTTGACGGGGGTTCCACAAGGCGTCGCGTACAGAAGCAAAAGCGGCTGATAACGTCCACGCCGACACTTCTCCACGACTTGCTCCCACCTCGGACCGATCTCCTTTACGGTAGCGTCATCGAAGTAGATCCAGACCTTGAGCTTCGTATGGAAGAAAAAGGTGGAGTAGTGCTTGCCGTAGTAAGTCACAACACCGACGAGGTTGTGAACGGTGGAGGCGCCCCAGTGCGAGTCCACGACACTATGGAATACGTCGCTCAGACGCAGCGACGTGCCAACTGTGGCGAACACATCCATTATGTGCTCAAGAGAGGGACGCTCGCTATCCCAGACAACGCCGACTGAGACGATTTCCGGCCTGTTTATCAAGGTACGGCAGATTTGAATCTTCGCGCCACAGGAACTCTGTATTTTGAAAAAAAAATCTTCATTAATCTCTCACGTTACAAAATAATTAGAGTAATTTTTTACGGACACAGAAAATAAAATAACACAGAAAGGATATATGGGTATCAACAAGTTCGACTTACGGGACAATCACGAATGTCTCCCATTCCACCGGCCCGTCGCAAAAGCTGACCGAACAGATCTGGGCTGCCTCGAGATGCTGGCAAAGTTTGTCGTGCTTGCGATGTTAAAGCTGATGCTGACACGTAATGAACCATCTGCAAAAATAACACATTCTCATGTTATACAAAAAATGTTTCATATTACCGTTTACAATTTATCCACGCACAAAATAAATCTACGCTTATAGCTCGAAAAATAATAATTATAGATCAACCACCACTCACTCCCTTTGTTCTATTATTACGATCCGATCAAACAGAATGTAACATACATTGCACACATGTACACCTATAAACTATTACAGCTCGCTGCAGAGCGCTCGAATACTTGTGAAACCGAAACGGCGTTTTTACCGGATTTGGGAAATGTAAACTGTGAAAAAGGGGAAGGGGTTAAATAGACGTATGTATCTTTGTTCACCGGTGTACGGTTCTCCCACGCATTTCTCTCTCTCTCTTTCCCGATGCGGAGGTAAAAACCTATCGGCCGTGACCGCGTATTTATACGACCAGATCGCCTCCCGTATCTAGGATATATATATATATATATATACACGCCGGTTCAGAACTTTTCACCGCACCCACGGCGCGTTTTGTATATATCGAAAGCGAGTTGCAGACTCTACACCGGAGGACTACGCCCATGCGTCACGTATAGATCTATGTGTATGTGTAGGTATCGACGAGAACGATCGCAACCCGGTCTCTTTCTCCCTACACATGGCAATGACTCGGCTTGCTGTGCCCGATTCTATAGGCTTGCTGTACGCTTACGATTTCGCGAGTCTCGTTCGTTTTTATACTATATGTTCGACACGTACGACTACCGGCTGCGATTGGATATATATATATATATATATATATATATATACACACACACACACACACACACACACATATACGTTTATAGTTCACAGTATATGCCGCAATGACGAATTACAGCTGACGTGTTTCGTCATACAACGTCTGCACGCTCACGAGATCGTAAATTTGGACTATGGACTAGTTTCGATTACTCGCTGAACTTTGTACTATATATGAGTTTAGACAGGTAAGATTTTTCCTCATCTATTGTTTAGCCTACTTTTGAGGGTATATAGATATTAGATTCAGATTTTGCTATAATGCAGTTGTGAAATATTTTGTTGATAAAATAAATGTTGATAGTTTATTAAAGTAAAGTATATTATTATACATTTACGAGAGATTACGTATCTTGAAAACTACAAATCTATTACTACGTTCAGCAGCAGATAATCCTTTGATAAGTTCTCAACCTACCAAAACCGGCTCAAATAAACGATTTAAATAGTGCATTGAACTTAATAATAAATATTTTCTTATTCCTATATCGAAAATTAAGCTATATAAATTTCTCATAAATTATAAATGAATAGAGTAAATATATTTAAGAGCAATTTATTCCAATCCAAATTCATAAACTTAAAAATTGACAAATCATCTTGAACAAATAGGGAAATTTTGTTCAACTAGATTCACGCTGTCAATGGAAATGGTCGTGTACTTTTGACGTTCGATATAATAGCTTATTCGCCACGCTCGTTTTCACGGGCACGCGTACCCACGCTACCAGCATATGAGGACGCGCGATCCCTTTTCCCACATGGCCTGAGACCTTATATATTACACAGGCCGCAGACATCAGCATCGCCCTTATGAAGGTCGCATCACCTGCACATCTTTCTTTCTCTCTCCCTCGATCCGTAAGTTTTCCCGAGGTCATCGGATCGTGAGCGCGCACGAAGATCCGTTTTTTTCCTTTTTCATTTTCTCTCCCACTCTCTCACTCGTTCACTGTTACTACTATATGGCCCTAAAGTAAGGTTTTACGACGTTTCAGGCAAAATTTGCCTCGACGCGCCCCCACGAGAGCGAGCTAACACACACGCATGTGTATTATACCAGTTTTCTCTCTCTCTCCCTTCCACCGTATTTTTCTTCGACGAGAGAAAAGAAGAGTGGGAGAAAACTACGGCTATACTGGACCGCCGATGGATGGATATGAGACGTGGGAAAAATAAGGCGCAAGGTGCACGCGTGCGTAGGCTGCTGTTGTTCGATTCTTTCTGGCTTTCCAACTCTCGGAACGTCACGTCTCTGCCGGACCTTATACCTATATATATATATATATACGCCCCGTACACGCGTGTATACATGTGTGCTTGTTGTTTGGGCCACTGAGGGCTGATCAAATAAGTTTCGAGCTATGGGAAATCGATGGATTCACTTTTTCTCAAGACTCCGCGTAAGAAGTCGAAGACTGCAGATGTTCAGCGTTGGTGGGAACGCGATTATTCTTTTCTTTAATTATCTATATAAGAACCCGGAGTATTGACAGGGTGTAAGATGCAAGCTGCATAGTAATCCAGCACCGTAATAATCAATTTTTTTCTATAATAACATTTTTCAGGTAACGATTTATATTCTATTATCACGAGTTCTTTGTAATATGGTTATTACTCGTGTGAAATGAAAAAAGTAGATATTTGTCGTTACGTAAATTTATATACTTTACGAGCAATAAGTTTAGCTTTTGGTCTTTAATTTCGTAAAGAATAAAAATGTTAAGAACGCCATTATTCAATATTTGTTCTTAAACAATTTAACAACAACAAATAAACATTAGAAAATCCATAGTTTACTAAAATGTGTACAAACCTGCGTGAAAGGCAAAGGCTCGGAGGTGGCGCCGCAAACTTCGCAGACGCTCTGCTCGACGAGCGTCATGGCGAACTTCTGATGCGGCACGCAATGCCGAGCGTTGCACATGTCCTCTGCTTCGCCACTCGCGATGTGTAGGTGGATTCGCAACAAAATGTTTTCCTGTAATCAGATACGTGACGTGCCTGCTGAATTAAACCACCGACTATTTATCATCGGATTCGGTAACAAATGCTCTTTCTACGTGATGTTATTCACACTTGGCGATTGATTCCTCAATTTTATTTCGTGGAACGACACGAAATTATAAATGTGCATATAAGTATGAATTTATATAAAGTATACCAATAACTTTTCATGCTATTTTGAAAATTTTATTTCAAACAACCACGATATAACAGACAGCGCATGAAATTACAGATACTGTATAATTAAAAGTGTAATTAAAATTCATCATAGTATAACGAAATAAAAATAAACTAATGAGGTTCAGTAATACCGAGAATTTAATACCCTTTAACTCTACATATATATATATTTAAAATTCAAGTAGCATCAGTCGTCGCTACCTGAGCTCAAGCGCAATAGTTATATACACTTGGAAAGTATACCAAGAGCGCGCACCACCGCGCATGTGCACGCACACGAGAGAGAGAGAGAGAGACAAAGGGTTGAAAGGAGGAGAGAACTTACGAAGCATTCTGCCGCGTCGTCCATAAATCCAAGCTGGAATCGCTGCTGATCGAGAAAGCTCTCGGCGAGCGCGCGGCGCAGCGCGTCGGGCGGCAGCGCGCTCTCCTGCGAGAACTGCAGCTGCGAGAACAGGTCCTGAAACAAGAACAAGACGAAGGCGCATTTAGTATACATCTATAGCTGTGTATATATATATATATGTGTGTATTTGCTAGTATTATATGCGGGTGAGCGTATATTGTGCACTACCGGCCGTTTTTTTCATCGCAAAAGGGCTTTCTTTCTTTTCACTTGGGACTATATAGACAGAATTTTGTTTAATGCACCCTGATGCGTGTGTGTGTGTGTATTTAGCCGCTTCCGTTTGGACGAGACTGTATTGTACTGGTGATTTCAATAGGACACACATCAGTTTCGCTTTGACGCGGAGACAAGGCGGACCGGTCGTTTTTGCAAATCTTAAGAATAAGTGTATAGCGATTAGCGTGGGTGCTGTGTGTCGAAATGAATAGCGTACCGGAATATATATATATATATATATATGATTGTGTAACGACGCTAACTTGGAGAATGAGTTGTAACATTTTAAATGTCGTTGAGGTGTATTACCATAATCAGCGTTAAAGGCCTTACGAATTGATTCTATAAAGTATGTTATTAATCTTGCCTTGCGCAACGACCTTTCGATTGACAATAATTTTCTCTATACACTGTTTCCAAAATGTCATGACTCTCGAAAACCGGTGTATATATAGAATAAGAGTCCCCTGAACTCACATTTTTCATTGTTGTACTTGTATAAGAATCGATCGTACACGAGATAACAAAGGCGCAACGAAGAGCGATCAGCCGCGAGGAATATATCGATATATTCTCGATAGGGGATCCTTGAAAGGTGACGCGCATATAATGGTCGCTTGATAAAACAGCTAGAAGTGTCATATCATACGTTGCTCGAAACATCCGTAATGAGTCTCGTGTTCGTTGTTAGTGCTCGTGTATGATGTATATACACGGAATGCATGCAGCGCTCGATAACCGATGAGGGACTGTGGATAGAATATACAACTCATAAGGTTATACAGATGTTTATTCGATTACGGCCTAACGAGATGCGCGCGTGCGTGCATATCTGCCTTGTACAAAATTTTTCGTTACTTGCGTAAAACCGGAGAAATTTACGAGTCAACTTACGCGCATGACGAGTGAACGTTCAAATACCGTGCCGAAGAGAGGCTCGATAGTCGCCATAGGGATCCTCAGAATTAATTGATAATTATAGAATTCTTTGCGTAACGGTGCATTATATGATTTATATTATATAAATATATTTACAATTGAGATTCACCCCGGAGTACAGTTATCGGAGTAATTGATAACAAGTAATTATAATTAATATAAGATTATTAATAGCCTTTATTCCTGTATGGATAATAGAATTTACAGTACGAAGATAAAAGAAATTCTAATTACAGCGCGTACAGTTACACCCGCGTTTCGCAAGTTTGTTACGAACTATTTTCATGAAGGTTATAAAAAACGATCTTTTTAATGCATGAAAAGACTATATACGACGTCGTCAACATTGCATCACGCGCGTGCGCGTCGTGAAGTTTTCCCGACGAGCTAGGGACTTTAGTGTGTGTGTGTGTATATAAGAGAGGCGCAGAGAGAGAGAGGGAGAGAGAGAGAGAGTATGGGATAAGAGAAAGAGAAATCTTGCATCTTGATCGCGCTCCAACAAACTTCGACGAAGAAGCTCACGAAATTCTTTATCTCTTTCTGGCTACATATACTATATATGTGTGTGTGTGTGTGTGTGTGTATGTATGTGTGCTCTGCATCCCCTTTCTTTTGTCCCTCATATTCACGAGATAAAAATTGTTCGAATACCTACGCGTGGCTTTCAAATAAATACCCCGTCAGAACGTATAAGTATATATACGTGATCCGTGCATTAAGAAAAATCGTGCTCTGTATATTCCTCTTACTGCGCTGCTTTAATTTACTATATACATATATTTATAGCCGATTAATATAGAGAACATAAAACTTGACATCTAATTACCACTATTACTTTGGCCGAGTGCATAAATTGCGAAAGAACTGTACACAGAGAGATAGATTTCATTCAATCGGCACAAGAACCACGGCAATATATCCCTACCCCATCCTCTCTCTCTCTCCCTCTGCACGTACTGCAGAGTTTCTGTGCTCGGCTGCACGCGAGATCGCGGCTCTTTTAAATACAACTCTGTACTGCTCTGTGCGCGAGAGTCCCTTTTATAAATCGCGATCTTACACGACCGGCACGTGACATCGTCGCACACTGCGATTTACATCCTCTCTCGCGCGCGCGCGTACGAGGCAACGCCGATCGAGCGTAAAACCGAATAGAGCAACTCGCATCTTTCGCAAGCAAATCTCTGCTGTGCGCGCGTACAAAGTCCAGCGTACGGTCACGCATGTGTTCACCCGTGTGTGTTTGTGCATGTGGTATAGTACATAAACTAGAACCCGAGATGCGATTTCCTCACGCGAGACTATATGTCGCTCTTTTCTTTCAGTTTAACGACGTTTAGTCGGAGGCGCGCGCGCGCTTTTAATTACCGCGACTGCTCGAGCGAAAATCACCCGAGATGTATATATATATTGGATAACAGTCGAGAAGAGAGAGAGAGGGAGAGGGAGACCAGCTTGTATAGAAGTAGGATTTTGCTTCATTCATTGCGATCGAGCTGCGCGCAGCGCTACTATACAGGCCTCACGTAATCGGAGTTATGGTGACAGGCTGGAGTTGCTACAGGTGCAACGTGTCGCCCAACGTCTGTCACTACAGAACGCAGTTTTAACCGAACGCTCTAAAGCTATAATATATTCATTAACAGTGTTATTTAATTGCGTTATTATAAGCGTTTATTTGTAAATATTGATTATATATATACACTTTATCAATTCATTCTACTATTATAGCATTACTTATCTTACGTAAAACGTGACAACTGCGCTCAAAGCATCAACCGAAAACGTCTCCAATTACGTGCGAATAGCTCCCGCGGCTGCTGTGTGTCTATATACATATATATGCAAATAACGCGTAAACGGTCGAAATCGCAGCGTTCTACGACAGCACAACACCACTCGGGCTCATTAAGCGCGCTCGCATAGCCACGCTTGGTAATTCAATCCCTTCCGCCCGAGCTTTTCGACATTAACATTTCGCCGATGCCCCGAACGCTGCCACCGCCACGCGAATAATTCGTGCCTTGTCTCTCTCTCTCTCTCTCTTTCTCTCTCTCTATCTCTCTCTCTCTCTCTGTGCAATGGAAAGCAGAATCTCTGTCGCAACGCGTTTTGTGCCACAACACACACAAGCAAAGTTGCTCCAATTCCGCAGATCGACTTCTGGCTGGCTGCTTGCCTGCTTGACTGCTTATATACCTTCGCGTTTTTACACCATGCGCATGTGTGTGTATATGTACACATACGAGGCAGCAGGAGAGCAAGGCACAAAGGAGAGTGAATGTATCGCGCGCGAGAGTTTCGTCGAGAGAGAGAGAGAGAGAGAGATATGGCTATAGACACAACCGATCTCTCGATGCTTTTTGTTTTCCTCCGTACACGAAGCGCGCTGAGATCCGAGTCTATATACGTGTATACTATACCCCCTCGTAGCTTTGTGTTTTGCCGTCTTTTTATAGGCCTCGATTTATGTAGTCGAACTGAAATGTCGAGCGAATTGATTTTCAACGTTGCCGAGATTGACAGAATTCTAAATAATCGTTTAGCCATTGATTTATATATTTACAGGGTAAATATTAGAAAAAGATAAATAATTATTACAATTTTTTATAAATTCAACTTGTTTTACATCGCTTTTGACTGTCTTTATACACTTTATATTAGAATATATGAAGTGGAAAACAGGCATGAAAGTGGCTTCAAATTACTTCATACGTAACACCAGAATGATTGATAAATGTAAGATATAAGGTTACATAATGTACGAGATCTAAATGTGTATATGCGGATACAGTATACCTTTACTTATAAACTAATTAACCAAACCGAAACGAGTATATATATATATATATAAGCTTTCGCAAATGGAATAAATAAAACGTCTCTATATATAAAAACCATTAAAAGAGTATCGTTGTATTCATACATATAAGATGCTCTTTGTACGCGACAAATGCCGGCACAACATCGTCTCCACTATATAAATGTGACTCGATAGATCGATTATCTAAAACTCTCCCTCTCTCTCTCTCCTCACCGTCGAAGTGAACGTACGGCGACCTGCAATGCATATGTATAGGTACGCGTACATATATATAAAAGCAAGCGCGGCAAGCCTTTTGCGTGCCGCCTATACAGCTGCAGCATGTGCTCACACACATACACATACAGAACATGCGGCAACCGCGCGTTTAATAGGAACACGGCGACGATATTTGCAGCGCTGCATTGCCAGAAGGATGTCGCTCGAGCGTGTTATATTCACCGATCGAAGGGAAAAGGATCGACGGATGAGAAGAACGCGCGAGCGCGCGTTGCGTTTTTGCCTTATCGGAAAATTATCGATATCCGCGGCTTGCGGATTGCGGACGCGAGGGTGAGTTTTTCAAAAGCATCGTATTGTAGCTTGTTTCGTTTCCTCTGTAGTACTGCTATAGTGTGTGTGTGTGTGTGTGTATATATATATATATATAATGATAGAAAACGTTTCGCGAGAATATACGTGACAAGATGGGGGTTGCGACAGTCGAGAGGCAAAAACAGCATGCAATCGTGCACGTGGCGCGAGTAAAAGTTGGCGAATTTCTGCGCGAAGGTTTCTGCGGGTCTATTGAAACGAGTTTTTTTCTTCTACCCGAGAGATCGAGGACATTGTTTGCGACGTGATGTATAATAATAATAATAATAATAATAGGTATATATTAAGGATAAATTCGATGGAAATGTTAAATTAACCTAACAATAGGCGTAAAATTTTCGAAACTATTAGTTAGTAACACGCGTGAAATTGATAATTTGAAATTCAATACAAGATCGACGGTCGACGCCTTTTATTGTCCGTGTTGGACTTCAGTCGACCATCGATAGGGCCGAGAGTGTGATTTTTCATAAGAGAATTTTAATTCTATTATGCAAGTGTGTGTGTGTATATATATATATATATATATACACACACACACACACACGCGCCCATCCACTTTAGGCCAACTCACGTATGTGTATATTACAGAGAGTTGCGCCGTCGAACTGTCAAGCTCTCAAGAGAACTCTCGAAAGTGAGAGCCATGTGGATTGTGTGAAAACCATTCTCGAGTACGGCTTCAAAAGACCGATTCTTATTCGAAAGTGCCGATGATTAGACCCGTCCGACGAGATGAGTGTATGTACGTGCGTATTTTTCAAACTGCTTGCTCTTCAGTGTATATATACATATATACTTTTTCTCATCGTTAAGCGTGAGGTCATCGATAATAATAATTGACGATCGTTTAAAGATTAAGTAAAATTAAAATTCATAATTCATCAGCAATATAAGTACCCAATTACTATTTTACAATCGATTGTGAACCGGTACAAGTTACCTTCCAAATGATAAATCAGTGCGAAGGCGATTCACCTTAGAACTAAAAGTTCCAGCGATCAAATACATATATATTTATCACGGCACGCTTGTGTCCTTAAAAAACGAAGAAGAAGAAACGAAGAGACGCTTTAAAGAAAAAGAAAGAAATAAAGCGTATAGTAGTAGTAGTAAAGAGGAGGACATCACATGCTCCTTTTGGCATCGTACTTTTTTCAAGTCACTCAAGTAGTCAGCCCTGACTTCGGCTGGCGAGTCCAGCTCCCTCTCCATGCCACTATCGTTCTCCTCCTCCTCCCCTACGTCCAGTTGCCGGTGCTGCTGTTGCTGCTGCTGCGTCTGTATCTGCTGCTGCGTCTGTATTTGCTGCTGCTGCTTCTGCGGCTGCGACGCCGAACCGCAACTCTGCTGCTGTTGCTGCTGCGCCTCCTGGCGCACCTTTATCCACTTGAGCATTTTGCTACGGCTGTGTATATATCCTCAAAACAGAACAAGGCTCGCGCGAGCTCGCGCTATCGCTGATAGCAGAGCATCTCCTCACGCGAAGAAGATCGTTCCTCGACTTTCCGGCCACCGGCTCGTAAATTCCTCAGGCAAGATAAGCCGCATGCTCACGGTGAGATGCAAACAAGCCGGGCGTGGATGCTGATGCTGCTGCTGCAATGTCGCTTCTTCCGCTCCTCACTAATTCCGTGACTGATAACAGCCTTCAGTCGTATATATACACATACACGCGTGAATGTCTGTTTGCCGAAGGTGTCGCGCGTAAGAGAGAGAGAGAGCAGAGTAGCCGGGAGCAGAGCGCGAGCTCGGTGAAAGGCCCTTGACCTCCTTGCGCACAGCTCGCTGCTGCTGCTGCTGCTGCGATCGGTTCTCTCTCTTCGCCCGTCTCCGTATCTTTTTTTTTCTTCTCCTCTCTGCGCCACCTCGGTTCTTGTTCTTCTGCTGCCGCCAGCTACTACTGCGCGTCGTATATACGTATACCGCGCGAACAGCACGCGGGGAGCAGCACTGCTGATGACCCCGATCGGTGTGTGCCGCAGCCTCCGGCGGGAAAATCGCTTTTACACTACTACGCGACGGAGCGTCAGGAAGAAAAAAAAAACTCGTGACGATCGGCTGCAATCGCGTATTCTATTAACTTTCCTCTTCTTCTTCTATACTTTGTAGATGCACACGACACAGGTGCAAACCACAGACACACACACACGCACGCACGCCCGCGTGAGCAATCGATATATTAATATCAGGATTTAGTACAATAGTTCGTCGTTGTAAAATCACAAAGAACACTCTTGAACACTTCCAGTTTCACTGCAGCATAACCTGCGGCTCGCATAATCATCACACTCGTAGGCGTCCTCGACGCTTTATACACGCACGTGAGGAAAAAGCTTTGGTTCGCCGCAGCCGTCGTCGTGCTCCAATATATAGAAAAAACTTGACGCACTTGTACTGCGGGTATATGCACTAGGTCGTATCGCAACACTGTACACACAACACACACGCACTGGACAGCGCACGCAGCGTGACAAGCGTCTCGCGTACGAGAGAAACTGAGAAGAAAAAGCGGTTCTCGACTGCACAGACACACACACGCGCGCGCGCTCGCGCAGCCCGCAGTTACGGGCGATCGGAGGAAGGTACGTCTGTCCCCCTGGCGTACGCGGGGCTGTATAATGTGTACCTGCGCGCGAGAGCGCAGCAGCAGCAGCAGCAGCAGCCAGGAGGCTCTCCTATACCTGGCCTCTCGCGAGGCGAGCGAGAAAGAGAGAGAAAGAGAGAGAGAGAGAGAGAGACTTGAACAGCCACCCCCACTCTTCTGGCCCCAACTCGCTTTCTCTCTCGCTCTCGCTGGACTGTACGCTCGCCCCGCGTTAAGGCATATACGAGGCAACAGGGCCCCACTACCTGCCGCGCGGGACTTCTCTCTCTCTCTCTCTCTTTCTTTTTCTCTCTCCTTCGCTCCTTCTTCTCTTTCGTTCTATCTTTCTCTATACGTGGGCTTCTATATACACATGTGTGTGTGTGTGTGTGTGTATGTGGTCCCCTCGCGTCTTTGTGTGAGATAAGTCCCGAGAGAAGCCTGTATGGCAGTGACGTCAGCCTATACGGTCATGTATACCTTCACCGGGACTCACGGACCTGTATTTGCTCGACACTGTGTGTGTGTGTGTGTGTGTATGAGTGCGTAGTACTATATGTAGTATGGTGCGCACGTGTTGAGGAAGAAACGCAAATATATGGACGAGTGTGTTTATGAGAGGAGACAGTGCCGCCACCGCCGCTGCTGCTTTTTATATACCGTTCAATGCGGGAAGTTTCACTCTCATAATTTCCACTTTGACTTCTGCATGATAAAAGAATGCAGTGCACACGCTATACGTGCATATATGAGAGCGGAGGAGAGAAGAATTATATAAGGTGAAGCCGGTGGTTTAAAAGAGAGTAAAATGTGGTAAACTGTTACGTCGTCGTCATCGTCGTCGTGCATGGTGACCTAATGCGAAGCTCGGGATTTTGCAATTTTGCAAATGACTTCCATGGTGCTCTCCTATATATCCTATATGTGCACTAGAATCTAGTTAGCTAAAAGGATTGCGGTAAGGGCAAAAAACAAGCGAGTAGAGAGCAAAGTGGAACGGCTGTACTCAAATAGGGCGCACATACACTTCACTTCAATCCGCCCTGCTGATACACCAGTCCAACGTAATTAGATTAACCAATGTTACATCTGCTATATCGCGTATATACACGACCGGACAAAAGGGGCGTGAATGTGTGGATCGAGAGACAAGTGGAAAATATATAGAACGTAAATGTATATAAGGCGGTTTTTCAAAAGCCGTATATAGTCAAGTAAAAGTGGATATAATGCGCGCGAGCGTGCGCACGTGCGTGTAAAGCCGTTAAAGCTGGAAGCGAATAAAATCATGGTTATAGGCGTCATAAATTGTCGAAACGAAACATGAAAACTACGCATTGAAAGCAGAACGACGACGACGAAGCGAGTAAACCACGCGGCCCTGCTGCAGTAAATTGTCCTGTCAATCTAGCCGTGTATATTACTCGAGCTATATATATGTATAGATATCGGGAAGAAGCAAAATCAAAAACCAAAGCGATAAAAGCGGGACAAAAAACGATTGAATTGTTAAAAGTTGCAAAAGATTTAACGGGGAGGAAAAAGATACGCGAGATGACAAAGGAATAATAGCGATAGCTTTCAGAAACCGCAAACCTACAGACGAGTCAACTAGAAACTTGTGCCTATATACTGGTATATCAAAGGAGAGAGGAAGATAGTGATATGAACAGAATGCAAGGTAGGTTAGGAATGATACATAAGGACTGAGGGGACAAAGCCAACGTGAGCGCTCGAGAGTAGGGAACCAACTTCCATATCTGCACTCGGAGCTCTCGTGCGTATACACGCGATCTCGTTACTCGCTATATTTGCTTTCGCTGTGCTCTGCTATCTCGGTTGTATGTATGTGTATCTGTCCAAAGCGTTGACGTTTTTTCCGGCCTGACTCTGACGTTCGTATTTCATTTTTTTTTTCGCAGAAAAAGGAGAGACTGTTAATATTTCGTCAAGTAAATATAACGTTGCAATTTCAAGCTACGTTCGTCCTTTGTAAATATTGTTTGAGCGCTAGTAGAGGTAAGATAAAGATTGCAACTACATGTAAATTTAACGATTTTATTCTAATGAAAGTGCAATTACCTTTAAATAGACTATGGAGCTCTGAATTAACAACAAAATCATGAAATTTAACGGGTTTTACGGAAAATCTCACGACTCACGGAGTCGCATGCAAATAACGGTAACGTTGCAAAATTAGCTCGCTGCGAAATATCCGTTAGCGCGCGGCGAAAGTGAATTAACTTCGTTTAATTCAGACATCGTGCGCACAAGTTGCGTTACAACTTCGCCGAACTACTTAGTCAAAGACGACAATAAAAATACTATATTAAGTTGGAGCTTCGTTTTATTTCTTTATTTTTTATTTTTTTTTTTTAAGAAAACGAGAGAAATCTCATTCTCTGAAGCCTCCGTGAGTTCCATATCATCACAAAAAATGTAACGGTATATCGACGGTTTACGTTCAATTACATCCCAGTTAATTGACTCGCGCGCGTAGTCTACTACATATCCTAAGCTGATTTTTCGGCAGTTATTAATCATTATTACCTTGACGGAATGAATAAATCTCAAACGAAAAAAAATCAAATTAATGGTATGACATTTTACATTACATATAGTATATATACCGTGTGAGAAGAAGAATAATCGATTGAGCATCTCAATGAATATATTTATAATTTTGTTATAAACGCATAACAACGTACATTATGCCCTTTACATTTTTCCCTTTATTATCCGGCTATAATAATAAGACGACTCACTCCTTCGCACGGTTAAACGCTACTCATATAGAAACTATAAAACTAAATCCTCCCCTACATCGAACCACAAAATTTCCAATTTTTCCCAGCTCAAAAGGATCGGTTACGCATCGTAGATCCTCATCTTACTAAATCGCTCATCATCCTCGTAACTTGGCTTGAAAAGTGACGCACGCGTAATAGCATCAGTCACTCCTCCAAAGCTAGAGGCAAAAGCGATTATAATCCACGCCAAGTAGTGTCGTCGTTGTCGTCTCCCATAAGTACATAGACGCATAGACATTCAAATAGAATCTCTTAAAATTCCATTGAGGGCATGAGTCAAAGGCAGAAAAGCAGCGGCAGCAGCAGCAGCAGCATCAAAGGGTTCTCTCGCGTCCCTTTGGCAATCTTCCACAGAGCGGAATGCGCTATAAACGCGTGCATGTCCGGTGAGTCAGGAGGAAGAGGCGCACGCGTCCGGGGGTTAAATTCCTGAATTCTCGACGAGGTGAGTCTTCTCTCTTCTCACTACTCGATCCACGCGCACGTTTTTCTCACTTTGAGAAGGGCACGCGCCTCTGCCTAATTTCCAAAGAGAGAGGTTCTGACGGGGCGTACACTATATATACAGCACCCGAGCCGGCACACGACGTGCACCGTAATTAGATCAGTGCAATTAGCGTTACTCGGAGGGGCTCGGTAGAAACTTAAATCGCTCGCTACTTGTTCGCCGGGAATTTCGGTAATCACGTGTATTTGTGTGTCAGGAATCAGCAGGGAAAGTTTCGATATCGATAAGGATATTTTCCTGCTTTGGAAGCCTTTCTGTTACCAATACACTTCAATTATAAAGCCATTCTTTATTAATAGATCCTTAACGACTGGGTAAATACTATCTTAAAAGCAGCAATTTTTCAGAATCACAACAACCATTACGCCACTTAACGGCGAATTATATCCTCGTCTTGAGGATGCAATTTCATGCTTTAAATAGCCATGCGTAATATTGAAAATTATTCATCGTTGAGTAGAATGTAAAATTTCTCAAAAAAGTCCCTTATATATATATATATATATATATATAT
>JAYJLV010000032.1:66660-93645 GCA_036873485.1 Torymus texanus | reverse complement strand
GAATGGATAAAAATCAATTCAAGACGGAAATACTTCATGTCCACGCTCATTTACAAGATCCTACATACTAATTGTCCAGAATATTTAACGGAGCAATTCACTCTCCGGTCTAACACGGCAACAAGAACCCTCAGAATGGATCCCTTAATCTTTGATGTACCTTTTTGTGTAAGCTGGATTTCAGGAAAAATACTTTTGCTGCGGAAGGCCCCAGAATTTAGAATGAGCTGCCTCTGTCAATTAGAATGGTACCAAACCTTCGGTCATTTAAGAGAATGGTTTACCAACATCTACTATTCTCTGAGGACTACGGTTGATGAGATATGGATATACTGATGAGCATGAAATCTTGTCTAAGGTGTTTCCCATGGTTTTTCCTTAGACCGCAGTAGGGCGAATGCCGAGACTTCCAGAGACAAGCTACCATGGTCGTACAACGCTTGTCTTGATGAAAACCAGAAGATCATTTCTCTTATTGTTTGTATTAGTTTTAGTTTAAATGTAAATTTTTTTGCTTTTTTTTTATTTAAATGTTTGTAATCTGCACATACAACTGCACTATCAAATTGTAAAATACTATATGTATTGCTTGTTAAGTCCGCGCTTAAGGGGATATTTCCTAGAGCGTTAATAAATTATACTACAAACAAACAAACAAACAAATAAGTACTTGTGTGGCTCAACAACACAGGGTACGCACCAATATATTTCGAAGAAAAGTAAAAATAAATATATGAATTATTAGCGAATCTGTCTCGGTAATTCTTCGTAGCAATATTTTGACGAAAAAATACGTGCCGTTTATGATATGGCAAAGTATTTTGTTTCAAATAATCGGGCGTAGAATTCCTATTATAGTGATTGAGATGGTAGGAGGGTTAGCTCCAGAATGAACGATCGAGATGATGTATTTTACGGGCGATTTCGTTCCCACTTCTCAAGAACTCATCACGTTGAATATTGAAAATTGGTCATCCTCTCTCATATCCGATATGTATATATATCCCTCGCGAGAGTAATTTAACAAATAATTGCCCATATACCGAAATTTCATCCCTCTCAGACCTGCAGTTACATACATTTCGAAAGCTATACCTACATCAATATAGCTATACTATATACAAGCACAGTGTCGGGGATGCTCGGGGGAGAAATCAATGTCGAAAAGTGATTTCCCGAAATATGAGCCCGTCCTGCAATCTCGAAGGCGGCGAAGACGCGCGCGCGCATCGCACCCACAGCATCGTGCAGAGATTGGGTTTCGTTCCCCGATGCTCCTGCTTCTGCTGTTGCAGCTCGAAAGCATGCAGGGAGAGAGAGAGAGAGAGAAGGCAAGCAAGGATGAAGCGCGTAAACAATCCGAAATCTACGCGCGCGCGCGCGCATCGTCGTCCTCCTCTCGCGGAAGCGGGGAAATACATCCTACACTCTCGCTCAGGCTTAGCTAGAATAGATATACATATATATACAGCATACAGAGTAGAACCAAATCGCGAGTAGCCAAAGCCGAGTTAACCCTATATATACCCCGGTGTAGATGCCGCGCGTATAGAGAATTTCGATGGACCACCGCGTGCGCGCGCAGTGGACACCCATACACGCGTACATTCGTATATATTCTGTATATATTACACGCGTGACAGTCGAGCGGCCGACGCACCTTACACACGTATATATACATATACATATAACGATATAACACACCTTCGGCGAAAGTATATATAGCGGCGACGGCGACTGCGCTCTCTCGGCGTCCTCGCGCGTCGAGCGTGCGCCGTACGCGCGGCGGCGGCAGCGGCGGTGGCGGCAGACGGACAGAGTGGCGGACGGACTCGGCGGAGAGCGAGCCGCGCGCGCATACACATATATACATATATACACGCATATAGACAGCCCGTTCACCTACCTTACACCTTATACCAACTGCGCGCTCAGTCCCACCAGTCGCTCTCGAGTGTCTCGCTGCACGTCACGCAGGATATATACAACACGCTTTTTACGTCCGCTCCCTGTGCCGTGTGTGTGTGTGTGTGACTCTTTCCCATTATATACCTATACACACACATAACGTACGCCCACAAACGACCGAGCTATAGAGGATTTTTACAATAAAAACATCGTCGAGTGCGTGAGTAGTGCGCGCACCGAGAGTTTTGGGCGGCCCCCGCGCCGCTGCCGCTGCGCACCAGCTGCATGCAGCAGCCGAGAGGTTAAAGGGCCGCGAGATCCTTTCTCTGTGTCTCACGTACCGCGCAGCTCGCATATATAATATAAACAGAAACGCGAGTGCTACGAGGTTTGGGGACAGAGCAGGCAAGAGGAGTAGCAGCCGCATTCCGGAGAGTAGTGGGCGCGAGTCGCCCTCTCTCTATCTCTCTCTCTCTCTCACTCACTCTCGCATATACTCTTCTTTCTCCGTTCGACTGTGTGACAGGTATTAACGCGAGATGCGGCCTGCATCCTGGCTCCTCGTTGTGGCGGCCCTCGTCGGCTGCTGCTGCTGCCTTGGTGAAGCGAAGAGCGCCAAGAGGAAATTCGACGGGGACTTTGAGTTCGCCGAAGAGGTGAGAACATTCGCACACATTCGCACGTATATCTTGTACACACATATATATATATATATATATATATATATATATGCCTTCGCTTTGCTCTCTCTCTATCTCGCGAGGAGGCTGCGGCGTTTTCTTGACTTATTACTCCCTCGCGACTGACTTCCCGTTGTTGCGCCATTTTTTCGCTTCCATACACCTACACGCAATCACACACATGCACACACATATACCTATATACGTATATCGATAGCATCGCGTGTATGAGGTATATATCCTATACGGAGAACTGCATTTTAGACCTCTTTATTTTCTCACGGAATTTTTAGTTCCACGGGTACCTATATACATACTCGTTTGTTTTTCCTCGCTTTTCTCCGACGAGGCGCGTCTGCGTTCGCTCCTGAAGGAAAATTAATACGGGCCACTTTACTTGTTAAGAGCTTGCGCTGCTACCTATACGGCACGCGACTCCTTTTTTTCCTTTTAAGATAATATATACCTGTACGACCGAGGATTTTTCTATTGCGCGTGCGAACTTGCGGAATTATTGCGGGACGGCATTTTTTTCTCCATTCCTTGAAACTGCTCCGAGATTTCTTTTCAAGATTAACGTTGAATCCTTTCAAATGTAATCTTAATTTGTTGTGCCGAGTTAAAGATCGTATTTTATATATATTTTTTTTTTTTTCATTGTTGATACAACGCTTATTTGCATACTTTTACGATTACAGAGAGGTAAGAAAATAAACTATGAAAAATAATGGAAAGCAAAATTAATACTGTCCAGTTGTTGTGAATAAAACATGAGCGACAATCATCGAGCAAACCTGATTGATTTTGTTCTGTATAAACATGCACAGATACAAACTTTTTAAAAAAATTTTCTCGTTAAATTAAAGTCAGTATTTTGTTATTAATAAGATATAAATGAAACCTTGATGATACCGCCAATTAAATAATAGCTGCGGAAATCAATTAATTTTTTAATTATGAGAAATAATTTGGAAGTCTGAATTATTTTCGATGAAAATATATATAAGGTCTTAAATTATTTTTTTTTACAAATGGTAGTGAAGGTGCTCACTTAGCAGTATGCAGAAGTAATGTATTTGACATAATTCCTATAAAAAATATTACGATTGTAAATAAATAATTGAGTATATTGCCGCTCTGGATTAAAAGGGAGTCATCTCAGAATCCGCTTGAAAAAGGAGTCAACTCGGTGTCCGCTTAAAAAAGGAGTCAACTCGGCGTCCGCTTCAAAAAGGAGTCATCTCACACACTATTTTTTTCTCGAAATTTAGGTTGGCAACACCATTAAATAGAAAACATAATTCAATTTAGTTGCTTGTAATAAGTTTCCGGCGTAAACTAAATTATATATGTATTCAAGAATATATTTAATTTGCTTTCTTGTATAATCGTACTTCAGCAGTACTAATAAAGTACTAATATATGGCAATATACTCATATACAGCTATAATTAATCAGATATAATAATTACAAGAGGAAGTACGTGTATTAATCTATTATTGAAACTGACATGAGTGTTACATGCGCGCTTATTATTCGAATAATCCAGTAAGATAATATTGAAACTATATATTTATAGACTGTACATTAACAGTAATTGAACGTTTGAATCCAATAATTGAAAACTTACTTACATACTTATTTTGAAAAACAAACATTTAAATAATATAAACCAGAAATTTGTATAGTTAAACAATTACGGCAATACGCTTCTAAATACAAAACTTCAATAATAATTAATTTTAATTTTTCTTTTGACTAATGATTCGAATTGCTAATCTATTTTGCGCTGGCCTCTAACACTTTTTGAAACAGGTCTTTAAGCGGGAAAAAGACCGTTTCGGCAAGCGGTACAGCTGTTTGGCTAATTCTTTTAGTGACAGTCTTGGTATAGGCCATAGACGTCGCTTACTCATATTGCTTGTGCTTTTCTATGTCTGGTTATTTATGGCTGTATATGAGTATATATTGCCATGCATTACTTCTACATTTCTCCATTTAATGGTGTTGCCAACCTAAATTTCGAAAAAAAACAAATAGCGTATGAGATGACTGCTTTTTGAACCGGACGGCGGCGAGTTGACTCCTTTTTGAAGTGGACGCTGAGTTCCCCTTTTTCAAACGGACGCCGAGTTGATTCCTTTTTCAAGCGCACACCGAGTTGACTCTTTTTTCAAGCGCACGCCGAGTTGACTCCTTTTTCAAGCGGACGCTGAGATGGCTCCCTTTTAATCCAGAGCAACGATATAATAGAAATATTGATATTCTTCTGCGATGCGTATATACACTCTTTCAAATTAGCCATTGCTTTCGTAGACAGGTATGGCTCGTATAAGGGTCAAAATGAAGGCTATTTAAAAGCTCTCCGAAAATGTAATTTTTTCCATTTTATATGCGTGCGTGCCTGCATGCATGTGTAGCGTGTGACTTGTGTATGTATGGTGCGTGCGTGCGTGCAATTATATGTAGAATAACTATCTCGGAAAACTAAGGGACCAATTTTAATCAGACAAAGTTTCTTTTTGTTTTTAATTTATAAAAACCCGCGGACAAATATCGATCAATAGGATTGATATTCGGAACTTTTTAAATTCCAAAGAAATTTATAAAAGTCGTCACTTGTTAATAATTTTTGAGTTTCTGCTTTTCCTAGACAATAACTGATAACTATAAGTCTTGTACTTTTTGAAAATATTTTATTTACCTCATTAAAAATAAATAAATAAAGACTGTGCATTTATTAAGTAAAATAGTAAAATTTATTCTGGGTTGTCAAAAAGATCTTGGAAAAATATTAAGTTTCTGATAAAGAAAAGTAAAAATCCTATTATTATTTAAAAATAACAATAGTTATTATTTTCATTTATCTATCATTATTATTCTTTCCGTAAGCATTCATTAGAAGATTATTGTTTAAAATAATCGTTATAAAACACTGTTTTATAATACAATGAACAAAAATGTTTATAACTTAATTATGAAACGAAAAGAGAATGCCCATGCCCAAGTAAATATCAATAAAGAATCATTAAGGAATGCATAAAACTAATAAAACAATATATAATCCATACAAACTTCAACATCTGCATACAAATTTACCTTTGTATAATAGGGAGAAGTTTAAAAACTTATTATTTACTTTGTTGCTACTGAATTTTGCATAAAATCTCGATTTACCCAAATTTGCCTTTATTTCGGAAATTAAAGTTTTTCTAATTAGAAAAACTTCATATTTTGACAAGCTCTACACAATAGCATTGATTTTCTACGTTCCCCTGATTTTCTATATTCACTATAGATATCTTCTTTTGTTATGCTTGCATAATATGGAATGTCTTTCAGTAATGACAAAGCAACGAATTTTATAAATTATAAAATAAATCGAATTAAAATGTAATATTTTTATATCATATTTCTCTGGTAGAAATTTTCCTAGCTTAAGGGAATGTCGGAGCCAATTAGAGATTCCTGTGCCGAGTTTTTTATAATTTCAATTTAGTTTTAATTTTTTTTTAAATTATTGATAATGCATAAACTCTAATATTCCCTTAATTATATAACATGAACTTCTATAAAATAAAAATCATCCTCCGCTTCAAAGTAGAAAGTAAGGTTACGTTTAGCTACGTGAATCTGAACTTCGTGAAGTTATATTGAATAGTTCGAAATGATTCAACGATTCGAAAATTGATTAGATAGTTTGAAGTGATCAATTTGTTGAAGCCCATACAAAATACTTTGAACAGTTCAAAATTCCATTAAATAATTTCATATAATTACATATTGTTTTATAATGATTAATTTGTTTCACTATATAATGGTTTGTTTAATAATTAATCAGGCCCCAAAATAATCGAATTCTCTGAACAATTATTGAAAGTTTATCAAACCATATGTAGTACAAAAGAATGTAGCATGAATTTTAAATCGATAAAATAAATAATGTTCAAATTTACGCGTTTAAAATCTTAAAAAACTGGTGAAGCAGTAGCTGTTTGAAAATTACATTGAAAAATTTTTTTTTAAGTAAGAATTTTCTCGGAATTTTTCGGCGTCGCTGAACGCATGAAGTTTTGATAAAACAAAAAAATAAAAAAATACGTGTCAAATAATTTTTGGAGTAGAACATAAATATTTTTACTTCAACATGATATAGGTGACATAGGCATACGCGGACCACCTGATTTGAGATGGATTCGGCCCCACATAACTGTAATTTTTCGAAACGAAATTCTCCATTTTTCTTCTGAAACTTACAAAGCATATAAAAATAGATAAAGTAAACGAGTTATATTGTTACAATCAGTATCATAAAACTTTGTATAAAACTTTGTAAATAATATTTGGTGTGTACCAGTTTTTTCAAGCTTATCGTACCTATAAATAAAACTTTCGTTGCCATATATTTTAGTGCTAAAGTTCTGCCGAAATATATATTCGAAATTCCACGCGGGCTTCACATTCCAGTGATTTCAATTTTTACAATCTACAGCAAGGTTTTCCGCTCAGAACGACGCCACTTTTACAAAACGTATCTATATAACCTTTCCAGTGAGGGGATGGTCGCCCGAGCGAATGAAAAAGATTCCCCGAAAGTATATTACGGAAATGAGATTTGCGAGCAGAGAGAGGTGGGGAGCAGTCCATGTATAAATCCTATACATTTTCGTGTTTTTCCTTAAAGATGCTGTGTGTGCGCGCATGCGTGCGTATACATGTGTACGTGTGCATGCGCGCAGATATACACACAACGTACATACAGGAAGCGCACCCTCGACTTTCCCGCGACTGCCGCGTGCAGACGTGCGAACAAGAGCCTCGACGCCGCCACGACATCGTCGCTGGCGCCAGAGAAGCATAAAATACGCGCCTTCGATTCTTGTAATACTTTGAGGGATGGTCGAGTGTATAAGCTATGCTACGCATGCGCTACGACCACCCACGCTGAATATTCTTTTATCTTATCGGCGCGCGTTCAAACGTGAAATTATGGAGAGAAATTTTAAACAATTTATTGAAATGCTTTATGTCCGATCGCTATATATGCCGCTGAACTTTCCACTTTTTATGAATCATCCTTATATGACCAGTTTTATTTCGATTTTTATTCGATTTTTTGTACCTTTTATCTATACCATATCGATTTTACATATAACAAAAGATTTGTGTCATTAAATTTATTTAAATTTTAATTTAATCGTACGGAATCGTGAAAAACCCTACTTTATTTTCCACGGAAGAGATTAATTATTTAACGATTGCAATAATATTGGTTATTATAAAAAGTAATGATGCAATAATTGTTATTTTAATTTAACATTTATGAATATCAAAATGATGACACTTCTACAAATTTCATCTTGCTGGACAATTTCGTACGCTCTAGTAGCGCAGAAAAATAAGCTCTTGTGTGCCAAATGGAAATTTTCTGAATTCATAATATAATTATACCCATTTGCGTGTAGCACCTAGGGATTTCGCGATATCTTGCTTTTTTGGAAATTCTAGGTGCAAATCCAGCTTGAAAAAGAAATAATAAAATAGGTTTGATGAGACGAATTTAAATTGGATTTTTTTTAATATCTTAATAAAAGTTTTTGAATATACTTCATGAATGTTTGAAATAAACAATGTTCGTATGAAATTAATCATATTAATCTCAGAGAAAAGTTTTCTTGAAAAAATTATTATATTCCGTAGTAAATAGGGATGGACTTATACTTACTCTCACAAAATTACCACAATTCATAGTAGGAATTGCTACTATATAGGTATTTTTCTCTATAAATTTTGCTTGGTAAGAGGACTTTAATTCATCAAATTAATGTGTTGAGCAGAAAATGTTCGTAACTTTAATATACTACATTATTATCTACACCTATTGTATATTGAAGTGTTAATCCTTTCCTGCACACTTTTTACAGATATATTAGATCTTTTTCATGATAATTTTTCAGCCATGAATTTCATTCTAGATATTTCTGTACAAAATGACTTTTCACATGATTTACAAATATGCAGCAAAGTGTAGATCATCGCGTAAACCTCTTATCGTACGCGTTTTTTGTTTGTTATAAACAAAAAAAGGAAAAAAAAAACAATTTTTTTTGCAAAAAAAGTTTGTGTATGAAAGGTTCAAAGAAAACAGGTATGTTCATATATATACCCCCTGTTTCAGGTATCACATCAAAAAGTTCAATTGTAAGAGAGTCCTTGCTTACAAACCAAAATGTACGCAGGTACATAATAGTCTTTTGTGAGTTTTACACTGCGTTTATTTCGGGGATGTTAATTAAAGTCATTGTTTGGTTATTCAAATCTCGGTTGGCAACATTTTTTATGATAAATAGTTTGGTACTTGATTTTTTCAATCGGCCATTAAAAAACTAAAGAATATCTATATCAATACTGATTTATTTGATTTTATGATAATGGTCCTTTGAGAGGCAACGTTGATGTATAATGAATTAACTTGTACAATTTAATTTAAACATAATAATCAGTATGAGCTTATAATAAACGATTGAAATTACACCAATTGTGGTAACATGAATATCATACGCAAATTGTATACTATGTTGCATCAAAAGCACCGTGTCAGATGAAGTATGAACTAATCAAGTAAAAACAAACAAAGTATAGTTATCTCCGTGACATTTGTTGTAGCTCGAAGTTGGTGTAATTGTGCTACATTCTTGCGCTATGTTTAATACGTTAACGAAAATATTTGAGCATCGAGGTTGATGATGTTTGCATCTACATTCGACAAAAGACGACAAACAAGTGCGTATGTTGGGGGTAACATTGAAAGGGAATTTTCGGGTGAAGCATGTTATTTAATAATGAATGACCTGTAAAATCAGAGTAGCCGTTCAGGATATGTCGTGATTACAAGTGAAACCAGGCGAAAATGCTAATTTTAAAATTCCAGCGCTTCTAATGAATCATTTTTCCTGTACATTTCCAGTTACTCACTAAGATTGACGAGAGACCGTTTATTAAAACTGACCAATTTCGTGACAGTAATTGACTAATTCATCACTCATGTATCGTCCACCTGTTAAAATTAGTTTGGAGCTTATCCGTCATTTTGTGACGTTTGATTAATTTCGAAAATCACATAATATATTATATTTACTCAAATATCTGTGCAAATCGAAAGGCCTTGAGTCCCCTGTTTTAAGTCTGTTCCCTTATTGTATAAATTGATCTATGTTGAAATTAATAAATAATTCATATATCATGCAATCTGATAAGATGAATAAGCCAGTTAGATAGAATTAATCTGGTTTAAAATGAACATACAAGTAAATAAAAGTGGTGCTTAATCGATACTTTGGTTAAAGAAGGTAATCGGCGTGTATACGCTGGTCTAATTGCCGAGATTAAGGGAAAAGGTTTTACAACAAGTAAGAGACGGATAGTGTGTTTTCTGACAGGACTAGGCAGGGAGCAGGACTGCTTGCTACACCCTTTTAACGACCGGTCCCACCTCACTCTCGCGTACTTTCATAGACTCCTGCTTTAACAGCCAGTAGAGAGCCTCGGATTTGAGAAAATTACACCCAATTTAAGCCGTATTTCCAATAAAGATGTATAAAGTCGTTTGACCAAAGAGAATTTTAGAATATTGGCTATGTGAAAGCATATACGTTCAACAGCTCTTGGGTTCTTTCTAGCAATAGCAGCTTATGGTACAACATTTGGTACTGAATTATTTCATTTGGAACGTTCTATTTCTTCTTTTTCAGCTTCATGCATCATTTTGTAAGCCTTTGCATAAGAATTGTATTGTCGTATAATACCATCTAATTTGTTTAGTATTTACATAAACAGATTTGGGACATTTATATATATATATATATATATATATATATATATATATATTTTTATTATCGAAAATCATAAAATTTTTAATTAAAAAATGTAAAATTACATTAATTTTTATTTATAAACTACATAATATTTATTGCAGGTAAAAACTTCTTTTTTTATGTAATATTTTTGTGAAAAAATAAATATATAGAAATTAAAAAGATTTTTTTCTATATTATTATTTAATAATAATTATTGCGTATAATTTAATCATAACCTTAAGAGAAAAGTTGACGTCAACGTCAATCTTTTATTAGACATATTTTTATTAATTTTCAGTGAAATTTCGTTAAATATATTATAATTTCATTTAATTTCAAAATATAATTTAATAGATAACCGAGCGAGGTGATTATGCTAATATATAATGAGCGTTACTTTTGATATATGAATTTCCATGAATTACAATTTGAATTGTAACAATAGTTCCATGTCCAATATACGTGAAAGAATAATGCAGCTTTTTCTAGGTAAATAAAATTCAAAAACTTGGTTAATGCAAATCGTTTTCAACACGTGAATGTCGGAGGAAATTAATTCGTGGAGTAAAGTTATACTTTAGTCATATTACTTTTCAGAGAACGTAAACGTAGTTTCCGTCGCAGCTTTCATAAAGCTAAAAGGTCTTTGGCGAGATTGTCAAAGTGTTGATATACAGGCAGGAGGGGAGGGGAATAACGTGCCGCGGCGTAGGTTTTATTTTTCGAGAAAATTGAATGAGCTGCGGCACGCTTGCGAACGCAGGCTCGAATAAAAACGCGATGGATAAACCAACAAAGTATCGTCGCGTCTCGTCAGTATCGCGCGTGCGGAAGCGCAAAGAAAAATAGCGCCAGTTGTACGGCGGCGCATCATGGCTCATCGACGGATCAACGGCGGCTGTTGGCCAGGCGTTTCGTTGTCATGTTTTCTGTAAAAATAACGACTTTTCGAAAATGCATAAAACGGCTGTCCTCATCCCTGTACTTCCTTCTCCGGTCAGGTACATGCGCGTTATCGCGTAACGCGAATATATATATATATATACACACACACACACACACACACACACACACACACACACACACATACGCAGGCTCGCGCAACAATAAACCGAACGCTCAGTCGCACGCCATGAAAGAAGACATTCGATATATATACGAGTTCCTCTGATGCGCCATTCTTTAAAACTGCTACAATATACATCTATACAGCGTGTGCGCGCGCACACACCCGCGCCTGTGTAGAGGCAAAGCATTTCCATATCCATTGTTGACTTTTATCTTGGTTAGTGTTAGAAAACGCGCCGTTTCTCGTTATATATGATATCAAATATATTTATAAATAACCACAAAGCCAGTGTAATGCCTTTTTATGGTTGATGCTATTTTTAATATTTACTATCGAGGCACGCATTATTCATTATAATGTATTCTCCAGAGAAAAAAAAATCAGGTTAATGCTCATTTTACTCAAATGTATTCTAAATTAGATTAAACATTTTTAACGTAAGACTTTACTTGTAGATATTATTAACAATTTTTATATATTATATTTCAAGCGGCTATATGAGAATAGTATCAAGCTTTTAAAAAATTATATTCAATTATCTTTTTCATCTGTAGAATCTTGAATAATTTTAAGTCGTAAAAATATAACACCGCCCCAAATTTCGATAATTAATGAATATTAAAATAAACTGTATTTTCACATTCATTGATAAGTAAATGGGTGCCTTATGCTTTGGATGAAAAATTTATCACTGCGAAAAAATTGACTCCAATTTGTGTCAATTACTGCATTAGAAATGTAGTTTAGCAAATTTGAAACAAAACAAACTCATTAGATTTCGGATAGTACTATAAATGTTTTTCCAGATAAACAACTTAAAAATAGCCAAATCGATGTAGAATATATATTTCACGAGTGTTTCATTTTTTTTTATTTTAAACTAGCTTTTTTTCTTTGATTAGCGTTTCAACTGGCACGATTTTCTTCAGTTTTGATGCCAAAACTAGCAGCTAATTGGTGACATACCAAGATAGTAGTATACTGAACCGTGTCCAAATCCTTAAAAAATTGTTAAAGTTATTTCAAAACGTACTTGCATAATTCATTGTCAGTTTTGGCACGACTTTTTTATTTCATAAAAGTAAAAAATTCGCATCCAGTAATTTAGCTCACTTTTTCAAAATCAGGTATTTTATAGTTGAGTGGAAATTGCTGGAAACTATAAAAAGGCGCAAGAAAGTCTCAGAAAATTTTAGACTTCATAAAAACTCCATATACCATACCAGCTCCTGTTCAGTCGTAAATCCAGTGAGGTGAGTCGAGGAAATTGAAAGATTACAACGAAATCTCATTTGCGCGAACTCTTAACCTAACCTGATATTTATGAGTAATTCACAATCTATTAATCAAAGCTCCTTTCCCTTATACAAAACAAAGAGGTTCTTCATACACACACACACATACACACACAGCGCAAACAAAAGCATAAATGCAGTGCTATGCGTATTTAGCCGAGTATATATAGGGATATTGTAGTTGAAATAAAACTGCTTAAACCGCTCACGCAGCGTTTGATAATAATACCCTTTTCTGTCTGTCTCTCTCTCTCTCTCTCTCTCTCTCTCTCTCTCTCTCTATACGCACGTGCCTGGGAAAATACATATCCTGCCGGCTGTGGGCTGTGGGATATTCCAGTCGTAAATATAGCTGCTATACTACTGCTCGTGGAAAGTGCACACGTTAACGGAATTTGCCAGTAATTAATATGCTCAGCTGGTAGCAGACATATAAGAGTATGCGCGCGCGCGCGCGAGCTTGCAAATAAGGGATTGAACTTTGCGATCGTAGGCGCTGTATTAACATCCGTCACGGAAGCTCTAGGGGAAGGATGAAGGCGTACTCGCGGGGTCGCGTATGTACACACTACTATACGTGCGCGCGCGAGCTTTTGGCCTCGGACTGAGTTGTTTGCTATCGATCGTTTTTGCCACGCGGTTTTGCGTCTCCCTTCCTTTCCTCTTTCCCTCCCTTTCTCTCTAGCCGACGTGTTTTTCCCACCCCCTTCTCCTCCTCTTCCTCCTCTTCTACGTTTCTCGCCATCGCTCGCCGCCCTCTCAACACTATCAGCAGTATTATTACACCTACACGAGTTTTGCTTAAACTCGACTTTTATTTTCCCCCGGGGCTAAGCGTTCTTTCAAGGGCATACTTTCTCCGTCTCTCTCTCTCTCTCTCTCTCTCTCTCGTGCGCGCGACATCAAGGCCTTATTTTCAGCCTTTTTTTACATTGCTTAATTATACTCCTCCACTTATATATCGTTACGTAAATATATGCGAATCCGCTGTGCTCTATAAGCCACGATGATGACTCGTATCATTAATTTTCAATTATTCGACTCGGGTATATTTCTACACTTGACAATTTATTTTATTATGACTAATGAACTGTAAAATGTTATGTTATCGAATGGTACAATAGGTTGATATATTAATGTGCAACGTTTAATATAACGAGATATTGGAGCTTGTTCGGAGCACATGCACAGTGTATCGCGATGCATACTAACGTCAGTAAATTTGATATTTTTGGAGGATGTCCAAAAGCTTGGAAATACCAATAACGGCTTTTGACTTTGAAAAAAAACATCGTAAATTTATTAACATTGATACATAGTAGATAAAACAATATATCCAATATTATTCTATCAATATATTTTTTGTTTAAATTTGAAATGCTTTGCTTCATACGTGCATTAGAATTTCATAAGTTACGATATACCTAGGTAATATTGCGTTTATTTTTTCATAATATTTTCAATTTCATTTGTCGATACATTTATTCACATTTATTAAGTGATTGTATTTTAGAAGAACACAATAATATAAATATATTATTCACCTATTCGTACTAACTAAAAAAAATTTAAAATATTCTCAATTATTTGTAATAGTTCTTAGAAATACCTAACAAGTTCTACCAAATAAGGCGGGTTAAAAAAAAGTTCTACAACAAGAAACATTACGTAAATTACGTAGTCAGCGATAACAATCTTCAATATAATATAAAGAAATATTACTTGAAGTTTTATCGAAGTTTATCTTTGAAATTGTCATAATATACCAAATAAAGTATATCTATTCAACACTTGTAATATAATTTACTATTTAAGTATCGTTAACTATATTAGTTAGACTGATTTTTCAGAAAGACAATTCCAAGACTTTCGTATATAAAGAGATATTTATTTTTTTCTTCATATTTGTTTTAGTGCGACCCCAAACCATATAAAACAGAAAAGTCGCCATGTGTATTTAAAGATCATGGTGTTTTTGTTATAAATGTCATTGGATTCTTATCAATATCATTGAATTATTTGGTAGTTTTGAGTAATGTGACTTCTTATATAAATTCCCATATAAGAGAATCAGATAAAGAAAGACCGCCGAGAGAAAAACAAGGTTACGTTTGCATGGAGCAAGGCAGTTTCTGTTGGACTCTTCGGTAGCAGTAGTATAGACACTCTATTCAGGTGACTTTAGTCCGTTTTCATCATTTTTCATGTTAACATTTTTGACATCTCTCTTCTTAATTAAAAAATAAAAAATTTTTTGTTTGTCAGATAATCCAAATGTACTAGAAGTTACAATCTTGTAAGGCGCTAAATTCGAGTAAGCTATATATACCTGAAAGAAATAAGATTTAATCTTTAATAAACATTACCATCTGTAAGAAATAGACTTGAATACAAAAGCTTATATGTCGCGAAAGCTCTTTCTGTTTATATAACACGACGATGCTTCTGGAGCTTAGAATCTAGGCATCTTGAGGTTCAATCCCAAGCTTATACTACTCTTTACACCCAAGAGAGTGGCGCCAATCTAAAGTCTCATAAAGCAACGAGGTCGTCGTTCCCCGTAATACTGCAATGACATTCATGGCTCGTCGTCGCCGAACAGTCTGACTTATATACAACTCCCACCGATATGCGTATAATACACACATTCGTTGTAAAGTTTCTCCAAACAGTTGACTAAAACAAAATTGTACAAAGTGCTGTTTGTACAATACAAATTATTCCGAAAATGTATGTTTTCTACATATATTTGGATATAGAGGAGAAAATTCTAAACCGAAAGTTCCTTTACCATTTTTTGATATAATTAGTAGTTTTTTAATCCCTACTGAAAATGTATATCTATAGTTATTACCTTATAACTATAGATATATATTTTCTATTAAAAATTAACGATTTTGATATATTAGGGATTAAAAAACTATTAATTATATAAAAAAAATGGTAAAGGAATTTTCGGTTTAGAATTTTCTCCTCTATCCAAATATATGTAGTAAAAACATACATTTTCGGAACAAGTTGTATATAATGTGTCCTATATATACTAATATTGAGTTATTGGTCATTATATAGTTTATAGATTCAATATCTATTTGTGTATATAAATATACACAATTCCCCCAAAGCCGCAAACGTTAACGCACACACAAGAGCGCGTACGTATGCATATACACACACCGCGATTCATCAATATAATACCAAATCGTTAAACTATACGCATCTATTCACAAAATTAATCAGATACCGGGGCATCGAATGAGCTTCGCAGCAGTAGTGGAGCGAACTTCAGCGAACGCGCGCGCGCGCGCGCTCACGTACCCGGCAATTACCGAAGAGGCTTTAATCATCCTCGATAATGCCTAATGCGGCCGCAAACGTGCACGAGCGCGATAATTCCTGCGCGTATACTTGTCGAAAGGCTGAAAGTCAATTGCCAAAGAAAAATGGCATCTCTCTCTCTCTCTGCGTATATATACCGGACCATTTCACTCGCGAACCTTATCTACCGGTAACATCGGAATTCGCGACTCGCTCGAAAATAAAGTGTGTATACTGTTTTAGCGTGGCATTATATACATACACACACACACACATCAATGTTGCGATGCACCATATGAAACGCGCGTGCGCGCGTAGTATCGTTTAATCCGTTGAAATAAATTTTACTAACGATTGCGATATTTAATGCGGGCACGTTGAGATTTAACGCTCGAGCGATAACGACGCCGATAAATCTGACGTTTAGCGGCGCTTTGTGCGACCTCGCGCGTCGTGCGATAATTTAATGTGCCCACGCGCGCGGGTGAAAGAGAGAGAGAGGCTTTTTAAAAGCCACCGCGCGCCTCTAATACAATGGAAAAGTCGCCCCGGTGCGTTTTTTGCTCGTTGATTGCGCGCCAGTGCGCAGAGGATTCATCCGACCTCGTGTATGCGTGTGTTCCAGCGACGGTATAAATGGCATCTCTCTCTCTCTATTTTTTTGTCCTCCGCACTCGTTTTTGGTACATTAAACCAAAATTTAGATATTCATCTTTAACTTGTAATTGTTGAGGAAGAATGACTCGCGGCGTGTCTATGTGTAGGTGCAACCTAGTTTTAAGAGTTTTAACACTTACACGCTTTGACTCGTTTTAAAATTTTATTTAATTTTACCTCAGCTATCTAGGGGTGCAATTTTAACCACTTGCACCGCACATTATTGCAGAGAATGTTAGCGCGAGGTGCCGTTTTCGCAGTAAAGTTACCTTATAGTGTAAAGTTGAACGGTAAAATACACGAAATACATACTAAACAAATAGTGAGAGAATCCGTACGCTTAACTTTACACCGATGTTTTGTGTATTTTGAAGCTCAACTTTGAAATAGCGCAACTTTCAAGGAAGGAATCGGCCTTTTTTTTTTTTTTTTTTTTTTTTTTTAATTCCGAGAAAAGCAAATGAAAGTTCCTTTTTCTCTAATTTTAGCTTCTATTTTGAAAGTTTTTCATCAACCCTTCCTGATTGAATGATTCATATTTGATGTTGCAGCTTTTCAAAACATTTTAGTGATAATTGTTAAAAAAAATTTTCGCACTCTTACACGTACGCTAAAAACAACAATCATAATTGCATTACCCGTCATGTATTTTCGTACAAGTATATTTAACTTTTTCCAACTTTTTATAATTCTGGTGAAACTTTATATGTTCGCTTTACCGTGCAAGTTTCGTCTACTATGTGCGCTAATCAATACAAACGTTTACAACGTTCAATAGTTAGGCTCTTGAAGTGGTAAAGCAATCTAATCTTACATCATCAAACTTTCGAAGTGGTTCGCGGAACAAGAATATTGTTGTTATAAATTGAGTTTCAGTCGTGCTTTATTGAAAATACCTGCTTAAAATCTGAAATGCTATATATATAAAATGAACCAAATTACACTTAAAAATAAATTATGTAATTAACGTAATTAAAACATACATTTTATTTATTTATATATATGACGGGTATATCGAGAAATATCCAAGAAATTAATTAAAAAGTAAGAGAGCAACGACGTTTAATGCCAAGGTAAGACATCGCTGTAAGAGAGAAATAAGAAGAAACCCGCAAGCTCCGGCGGAAGAAAAGTAAAATAAGTAGATCTCTCCAGGATTTTCCAAGCCGCATCGGACAACCTTGGGGGAAGATTACGGCAGAAAGAGCTCATGTGCCCCTCTCTCTCTCTCTCTCGCCTAACCAATAAAAAGAGAAGAAAAAGAGCAGAAGCACGGGAGTAAAAAGGAACACATATAACCCGAGAGTATGCGGTAGTGGAAGTCTGTGCGGTGTCGAGAGGGGAGGAGGAGGGTTGCAACGCTGCTGCTGCTGCTGCACGTTAATATTGAAAAAAATTTCGCGTCCGGTCTGCGGTGTATTGCGAAGACTCGGCAAATGAAATGACCAGTAGCAGCAGCAGCAGCAGCGCCGGATGGGGTGAGGTTGACCTTAGCGTTTGCGGCTTAAATTATCGGAATCTTTCTCTCCTCAGGCTCTCCCTCTTTCTCTCTCGCATACTTCTTTGAACCATGGCGGCGAGTATAGTAAGGGCAAGTCGCGAGCACGCGAGAACGAGCCATGAGCAAGCAAAAGGAGGAGAGAGAGGAAGAGAGAAGGAGGCAACTTCATTTTGCCCGACGGCTATTTGGCCATTCTGGCCTCGGAGTTTCCCATCTGCAAGCTGCTTTTACAAGACTTTATCAAAGAGTCGATGCTCGTGCGCGTGGCTTCTTAGACTCCCTCCTATTCTCCTCGTCTTGTCTCCGGCCAATCTCGTAAGAAAATATATAGATGTTCATAACGGTTTAAGATAACCAAGCGGACAATTCCATTCTTTTATGTTTTCAATTTCGTAAGTGGCTCGCTCGCGAAAAGCTCGGTCAAAGTGGGGGAGAGAGAGAGAGAGAGAGAGAGAGAGAGAGCCGGACGGGCGGAGAGAGAAGCACGTGCTTCAATCGTCCGCACGGCTGATCGAATCTTTCTCCGTGCGCATTCGTGCCGGCGAAATTTTCTAGAGAAGTCACATACATTGTCGTTATCCAATTGGCCCTCCTTTTCTATATACTTTTCATGCCAAGTGCTTTCTCACTGTGTTTGTGTGTGTGTGTGTGTGTGTGTTCGCTAACCCCGAAATCGGTGCGCATGTGGTTCTCTTGTTTATTTCTACGTGAACAAACTATATGTTCAAGTAGCTCTCGAATATTACCCACAGGAAAGTATCCAGTTAATAGTTATCTTGATGGTTTACATTTTTTCATCGAGAGGGAAAGCTGGGGTAAGTCATATAGACAAAATGCGTAAAAAGAAAACTTTAACCAGAAGAACTCACCAACAGATATAACAAAGAAGTACAATAGGCTGACATCAAGGGGCTGTTATGTGTTGCGGAATCGAGGGGAGCAGTAGCCCCGTGTACATATTGTACTTTGAAAAGTTTTATCTCCTATACACATCAGTCTTGAAAGTTTTATCTAAATATATAAGTTTCCAGCACCCTTACTGTAGATATATATAATAGCTCTACACTAAAAATCTCAAGCTACTCATGCCTCTTAATCGAGTGTATATCGAGGTACAAGGCTGCAGCTTCATTATATTTCCTATAACAATCCTTCCTCTCGCGTCCACTCGCGCCTTTCTCTCTCTACTGCGGTCGATTTTAATTACAAGATCATCATCAGCGCATTCGACGCAGCAGCAGCAGCACCCGGCAATCTGCATGAAACAAAGGAAACACATTTAATACCGATTAGTCTAGCTGGCAGGCCAAACATGAATTAGATCGGCTAATCGAAATGGGGAGGTCCTTTCACGGTACGTCTGTTGGCGTTCTGCAGTGCTGTGCGCTCTCTTCTCTCTCTCTCTCCCTCGCTCTCCTTCGACATCGAGACAGAGATCAAGCGCGCAAATGCGTACACGAAGAGGGATGAGAGGCACTGCCAGGGGAAGAGAAGGAGGAGGGCACGACAGAGTTGTGGCTCGTGTTTGTCGTCTACTCATGAGAATTTACGTGCCTCGGCAGCTGACATCATCTTCGTCGACTACACAGCACACACCTTCTTGGTCGTCCCGGAAGCGCTGCGCTGCGGTGGTGCCGAGCTGACTGTGTATAGTCCTTGCGCGCTTTGCTTCCTGACAATCTAACATTATCTATCTCGCCGCTCCTGCTACCTGCTCGAGCTCATTTGCCTGTCGCTACTGCTCTACCGGCTCTTTATTCCGATAAATATGTTCGGTACGAATTTAGACATATATACATATATAAAAATAGGATGCTTTTTTCATTCGTATATAGACAAATGAGAAAAGTAGGGTGTGTATCTGAAACCGATACAGTTTTTAGATTACACGTGCGATTCGAATTCAAAAATAGAGAAACAACGCACACACGATTGGTTTTAATAAAGTTTCCTTTATTCATCACAGAAATCTGCAAAACTTGCTCCATTTATTCAAACTGTGTATTTTTAACTTTTAGCTTAAATCACCGTCTCGTGAAATTTTATTTCGGGGGATGAAATTGTGACATTTGCTCGCTCGCACGCTCGCGCACGAGGAAGAGAAGAAATTTCGCGTGAGTGATATTCCAAGTTTTAGCGTTATATGTTTTTGTCCCTATATATCCTCACTCTGCGAAAGAAAAATAAAATTCAAAGATTTGGGATCGGTGTGCTTTCTATCGATTGCGGTTCTGAAAGCAGTTCCACTACTGACTCGATCCTAAAGTTTTTACTTTTGTTCTCCTTTTCCTTCCGCATGAATGCGAGAGAGCGGAGAGAGCAAGCAAGATAGTCGATAATGTCGGTGCAAGGGGGGGGGGATAGTAAAATATTGGCTAGACCGACTGACGCCGTGGCGTCGACTGTGCGACGACGACGACTACGGCGGCAGTATGGCGGCAGCAGCGACAGCGACGACTTTTTCATCGCCATAGGCAGACACGCCCGCGCATATACTCGTTCGATCTTCTTATTCCTCTCAATTTTTTTTTTTTTTTTTTTCCATGCGCGATCGTCGTAGTTCTTCCGACACTTTTTGTACACTTCGCGTCCTTGAGATCTTTATCCGTGTTGTGCATGCTCGAACGCTCGCACTTATACCCGTATCAAAACAAAATTATGGGACTTGTACAGGAAGAAGTTGAGGAATATATAGGACATTTTATAGCAGATTCTTTTTTTGTACTTGTTTTTTTTTTGTATTCACTTGAGGCGCCGGTGTAAACGAGTATAAGTACGTGCAGTGTAAAAATGAGAGAAATCGTCGAAAAGTTTTTCGCTAAAAATGCTAAAGCTGCGCGCAATGCCAGCTTTTAAACCGCGATACAGCAAGAATTAGAAATCTTAACTTTAGCTTTACATGAATTATTTATTTGCGTTCGCTGCAATAATAATTTGAGCAATTTATTTTTTCTTCATATCCAGTTAAACGAAGTACTAGAGCGGTGGATAAAAATGCTGTAACTTTAATTTAAAATTTGTCACACTTTCGTGCCGTGAAAACTGACCCACTAATCACGTCGCATTGCAACTGCTGGCATGCTTTTTAATTATACCCTCGTTTTAACCTAGAACGCGTATATATCCTTTATGTGGGACACATTTCGGAGTCGTTATTTATTCTGCAAAACCTAGCCGCGCGCTGAACGTTAGCGGTCTCGGAATAAGTTCTTTCTCCCGTTCGCGCGCAGAGGGGAATTAATGGCAGGACGATTAAACATTTAGAGTTCACGCGTGTGCGTGCGCAATGTATAAACTTTAACAATTATAGATGTAGAATGGTAAAACGATTCTAAAATCGCATCGTTGAGTCGCCGCTGTTCTATATATACGAATCCATTCTTATTATAATATTCCTAAACTATATAATGCCATTTTCTTCGCGTCTCTTGTATTTAAATAATATATTAGATGATGATGGAGTGGAGAAACGACGTTCGTCTCTCTTGCGAATGCGATTACTCAACTCATCGCTCATACTCTGCTGGGAGACGATTCCTACATAGGATTTAATGGTACCGCGCGTGCATACCCTTACATGAATAATTATTGCGAGCTTGGGTGTCTCTTTGGTCGACGCAGCTGCATATAAATACGAGCGGAAATAGGCCCGATATAAACGTTAATTTCAAAACGAAAATGGGTCAATATTCTTCGAATTCTTATATATTAATCACACTCTACTTATTCCAACAGTATATCTTCTCCATTCAACCATTCGAACAACCCCAAGCAAATAAAATGCGATATACACACAGAAAAAAAATGTACCATTCAAAGTAAAACATTGAGCTCGAGTAATTTTCACGGCTACAACCCAACAGGCCAAACATCCCAATCTAATCATTTGAAACGCCAGCAGCGACATGCACCCAGAGCTCAGCGGCCCGCTTTTTGCTCTGCTTGTACACGAAAATTCACCATTCAAAGCTCTCTCTCTCTCTCTCTCTCTTTCTCTCTCTGTTTCGCAGGCAAAGCGATCACGATGGTCCCGCAGCACGCAGCAATAAATGCAAATATATAGCCGCCTGTGGTATGGCGTTACCACGGTGAAAAAAAAAGAAACCGGTAGAACGAAGCTCGTCGCTTGTACCAAATTTGCGTAACTTCACTGCGTATGGTACTATACACGCGTGCGTATAATAGAAGCTTGTCAGTATAAGGCACAGTGTATATATAAGGGATGATCTGCAACACCATGCTTTGTATTTGCTCGGCGATGCGGCACGGTTATATACTGTGTACACATATTATATACGTGCAGTAACAGCATAGTAGCAGGAATCTGTACGATCCGCCTGCACGTTTGCCTAATTAATGAATACGAATCCGCGCGCGCGTGCGCGCAAAGTTTGAAGCTTTGCACGATATTGGGCTGCTGCTGCCGCCGCTCTTTTTATCTTCTATATACACTCTTGCGCTTTCTCACGCTCGACGTGTATACGCGCGTGCGAATGTTCATTTCGGCCGATCGATTCTTATATGCCAGCTTATTTTCAGCACGTACCTATATACATATGTGTGTGTGTGTGCATATAAGTACACCGCGAGCAGCACACACAGGTCTCGTCGTTATATGAGCGCTGATTAGACCTGTCTCAATAATTGCACGCTCAACAAGGCGCTATTCTTAACCACCCTCTCGTCGATTTCTCAGTAATTTCACGGGGAGTTGAATATATATTCTTATATATACGGGTACGCGCTAGTGCGCGAGTTTTCTGACCCAATTTCCTAAGCAGCTTTACCATATATCGCATATACACGTGGATTCTTCCATTCGGCTTGGTTGTATGAATATGCAGACGTGTATATATGTGTATGCGTGTAATAAACGCACGTGTATACGCACATCTTTGCGGGGTGTGGTACTTTTAGCCATTTGTTTTACGCTAAGTGCACAGCAGTGCGAGTATAGTGTGCGAGAGGTTAAGTATAAGGGAGCTGCAAATGTAAAGTGCCAAGTTTCGAGACTATACGCTGAGCACGCGTCGCGCGAAACTTCTTTTCCCCTCCCACTTTTTTGTTTGTTTGTTGTTTTCAAAAGCACATACACACCTGCTCGTCTGCGGAGCTTTCTTCGCGAAGCGAATTAACTCGAGTGTATTCTTCATGGTTATGACCTCAAAGAAGTTTAACGCTTTCGTGTCGCGTCGTAGATGGTTGCAAGCGCGCGTATGCACATTCGCCTTCGGGAATTGTCATCAATTTATCCGTGTGTGTATGTGTTCTACACCATTTTACTCTTTACTGTGAACGTGTTGCAGTGGTGCTGGTTCAATCTTACGATACAATTTTCACATCGAATTAATTAAGGTATTATGTGGTTGGCAATAGCTGTGCGGTTATGCTGAAAAAGTTGCAATTTAAGGTATATTTTATATAGTTTATAAAATATTAAGGTGAACGAAACGAAAAGAGTTTTCTAAAGAGCAATGTTGGAGTAACTATTAAGTTTTTTTGCTGTTTCGATATCAAACTACTCGACTGATTTTCAATATCGAAAATGTTTTAGCTTCACTCGAATGGGCTGTAACCTATTTTTTGAATATTTAAGCATCTTTGTCACAAGTCATCAATACATGCAGTATAGGTATACATATATGAAGAAAAATCCGATAAACTTATGTATAAGAATATTATACTTTTTATCTTGGATAAAATGTTTTTGCGCATTCTTCGCCTCATTACATACCAATCTAGAGATATCTTTAAAGAAAATAATTACCGTTAGCCATATATCGAGTGTTCCATTCTTCCCTCTGTTTTTATACATTGAGTGCTGCAGCTTCCAATGACAATAAAGGCACTTTGTATATGGAAATTATACATGTAGCGAATACGTTTAATTACAAACACGAAGCACAGAACTTATATTGCACTTGCTATACAATATAAAATCAATAAAACCGGAAGTTCGGCGTTAATGATATACAGTACAGGGTGTTTCCACTTTGAAGTTCAGGGGGAAAGCTTTAGTTGGCGTTCAGTTGTTGAGCTATCGATCTTTCAAACATATACTTATACGCGCTTCATAGCAAAACTTAATAACAATTTGGCTTTACCCACATCACAAGTTTAAGTTTTCCCCAAACTTTAATTAACACTTATGCCACACACGTTGGCAATATAGCGGTATATATACATTATATGATCCCAGTGCCCTTTTAAATTTTTTAATCGACATTTATCATATCAGAAGCACTGATTTGATAAGAATTACGTTAAAGGATAGTATCGTACATTTCATAAAATAAATTCTCTCTTCTAAACTTTAAACAAATAATAATTATTTTTAATTAAATAGCTTGATGCTTTTTTTTATTCATTATGTCTATCGTTTAGAGATTTATTAGATATGATTTGCATTTCCGAACCCACTTCAAACATCATTTGATCTATTACTAATTTGACATTCTCTGCAGACGTTCTTACCGCGCAACTAATCTAAAAATATTAAATTTAAACTGACGTTTTTAATGAGTTGAATATCAACTTAAATCCGTCACCGCAGTGTCAGCGCTCAAATTACGTTTTAATATCGTTACGAATAAAAGTCGATATACAAATTATATATAGGTACTTCATAAAATCGATTGTAATGCTAAAATTTATACTTTGGCTAGTAAGTGCATTAAAAGTTTAATATTCGATTGGCGTCAATGTGCGTGATTTATCAATTTTGCCTGACTTTTAGGAGCAATAAGTAACATTTTATTAACATTAAATAATTATGAATCGCATTTTTCGTACGCTTTATCAGTTAATCCAACAAAATTAAAAGTACCCGAAACCTCTATTTCTTGAAACCATAAAATCCTAGGTTTCCACCACAACAATAACAACTACTATTAGATTCGTAAAGTTACTTTCACAATAAATAAAATACTACTACTAATAACATTATAGCTATACCGTTATTCAAAATATCACTAGGAGTACACCTGTATCCAACGCTAGCAAACATTCATCTCCTCTCGGCCGAACCCTGAAACGCCACACCTCATCAACGCACCGCACGCGTGTGCCGTCAAGGCGCGAGGTCTATAAAAAATGCATGCGCTCATCCATAATGACGATCCAATAGAACGTACCCACGCTCAACTACGTATACCTATACACACACACACACACATACGTGTGTAAAGACGCGTATAAGCGCCTTGCACCACTGAGCTCTCCCATCTCTGTGTATGCTGGTACTTCTGCGCGTCTCGTATACGCGCGCGTATATATTATTTGCTCGCGTAATTCATACGTGAGTAACTCAATGCAGCTGCATCGCGTATATATATACACAGGAGAGACCTCGTGGTGCGATGGAGAGCAACAGCAACGGTGTGATGGCACTCCTATTGCGTGAATACCTAACGTAGTAGTAGCAGCCTGTAAAGTGTGACGAAATCGTTCTCTATATATCGAGAGGAACCTATACGGGAGTGGGCGAGGCATAGTATAGGAGTAGAATGACGCATGATGTTTCCCGTGCGCATTAAAGTCATATATATATAATATAGAATATACGTCCACGAATTTTCAGTATTATATATCTATATATTCTAGACGTTGCGAGAGGCCTGCAGCTATGTACCTGCGCACTTCCTTATCTCTCTCCCGTTTTCCCGCGTCATAGAACCTGGACAACGCCCCAGTTTAGCGCTTCCATCCATCCGCTCTCACTCTCTCTCACTCTCTTCTTTTCCACCGTGTGTTTATGCATGCACGCGTGCAGGCCTGCGGCGCTATACTCGCTGCACTTTGCGCGCATTTGCATACACTACTACTGTTGCTGCTGCTACTGCTGCTACTGCGAGATTTACGGAAAACAAAGAATAAGCTATTGTAACGGGCAGCAACCTCCCCTCTCTCTCTCTCTCTCTCTCTCTCTCGCTCATCTCCGTGTCCGGTATCTCGTATACACGTGAGCTGTCGCACGATCTGCCAGAAGCGCTTCAAAGCTTTTCTTTCACTCAGCGACTCACGTGAGGAAAAACAGCTTTGGCCTTTGCAGCACTAGATATATACATTTGTTATTCTCACTCGCGCGAGCGCGAGCCATTATATTGCGACTTTTATTGTTGCCTTTTTTCTTTCGCCAGTAGGTATATGCGCAAGTATAGTGCAACGTACGACGCTCGTTCCTCGCGGAGCATCAAACTTGCACGGTAACTGCGCGAGTGCATGCATATACACATATATACAGCCGTGTGTGGGAGCGAAAGACAGTGAGAGAGAGAGAGAAAACATTCGGTAAACATTTGCGTATAGTGTTTTTCGTGCTGTGCGCAGCTTTTTGCTGCTCCACATATATATACAGCGCGCTACACATACATACACATATACTATATATATATATATATATATATACGTATGCACCGAGACGTAGTTCACGAAGACGAACGAGTTTCGTCTGAAATTTACATAAGCCAGCGCGCGAGCGCGCAAACACACTACACGAGTAATAATGTAGAACGAGTACATTTGAATTTTACAAAGAGAACGGGCGCGCATGGTGATCTCCGCGTGGAAATTTTACCGCCGAGTTGTGGTATCAAGATAACTGCTGATAATACGGATATCTTTCATCGGTGTGTGTGTGTGTGTGTGTGTGTGTGTGTGTGTGTGTGTGTGTGTGTGTGTGTGTGTGTGTGTGTGTGTGTGT
>JAYJLV010000032.1:42300-60951 GCA_036873485.1 Torymus texanus | reverse complement strand
TTCGATACACGTGCGAAAGATGATTCTACACTCGTGCTAGAATCAACACTTTCGCACTTGTATCGAAATATACTATTCTTTATTGGTAATGAAAATTTAAATCAAATATTGTAAGAAATATCGGTTATCTAACTATAAATGTAATTTTAAAATACAAATTTACAATTTTCTACGAGGATAGAATTGATTAATAATCGGCGCCTCATATCATAATATTATATCGATAGTTAAATTATTTAAATTAGATATATAAGGTAATATGGGGAACAGATAGATCGATGAAAGCTTGTAAATATTCAGCTTCAGTCGCAGAAAGATGCATAATAGAAAATCGGGTGGTAACATACAATTTTAAAGAGTAAAAGAGTTGGAGCATGAAGGCGAATCGGCAAGCAGACGACTTCATGACTTATGCGTGCTTGTCTGCACTCGTGTGTGCTTCCAGGTGTCAAGAATGTGCTGTCTTAAAGCCGATATTCCTCTGTGGCAGCGACAACCGTACCTACAGCTCGCCCTGCCGACTGGAATATCACAACTGCATCCATCACACCTCCGTTCGCATAAATTGCACGGGTTTTTGTCCGTGCAAGCGTAAGTAGCGAAATGCATATAATACAACCTTTTCACCAGATTCTTCCCCTCCCTCTATCTCTCTTGTTCTTCTCTCTTTTTCTCTATATTCTCTCTCTCTCTCTCTCTCTCTCCCTCTCTCTACCAGAGCTTATTCTACCTAGTTTCACCTACTCCGCGAGCCTCTGAATAATTAAAACCAAATTATGTCCGAGAAGTACAGAGTTCCCAAAACAAAATTTGTTATTCAGATGTTATTTCCACTTTTATTTTTTTAAATTACCCATTCCGCGCTGAACAGCTACGCCGCGAACTTTTGATTCTTTATTCTCATGTAATACAAACACACAGACACGCGATCATCTTTAAATTTTAAATTTATTTCCTGATATGTTCTGTTTTGTTATTTTGGTTTTCTTGGAAATAGTATTTACGTGTTTGTCAATCACCTTACCAAGTACAGAAAATTGACAAAAACGATTTTAAATATTTTAATGTTTAACTGGCTGGGTCAAGTTAGTTATGTACAAAATAAAATTAATTAATTATATATAGAAAGCTTCTTCGAGCTATATTGACTCAACAATAATGTCTATCGGCACGTCCAGCGCTGTATAACTCATTCGTGAATACCTTTTTTTATTATTTTAATGTGACGATCATAGATACAAATATGTAATTAATTAAACTTTTTAAAACGATAATCTTGTCTTATTAATTTTTTTTCAGTTAATTTGATGTATATTTGTAAGAAATTAAATTAAAGTATAGCTTTATCACATTTACAATTAGTCGTTCAGACCGGTATCTAAATTTTTTTTAATACTGTATTCGAACTTTTTTTATGATTTACACAGTTTTATATAAACACAGCTACGTGTATGTAGGTTGGGAATATACGTATACCAACTTAAAATTCGGCGAATTTGTATATTATTTTATTTTACTCTGTTTAGATGAAGTTTTTAAATCTTCTCTTTCTAGTGTTTTTAATTTTATTTTTGCTACTATATAATTTATTTCATTTCTTTGTAAACTATTAACAATATTTTTTGTTTAAAATTAATAAACACGTAAATATTGTAAAAGCTGGTATCCGGGTAGAAAAAATTTGAATTTATGGAAAATTCGAAGCACTTTGCTATAAATAATAAAATGTTAATTACATAATGTTATTGAAAAGATAAAAACAGAGAAAATCATGTATAACCATGAAAACAATTTTTTGAAATTTCTGTTTAAAAATCTGATTTGCATAAATTTATTTTTGCGTGATATTAACGAAAACATTTTTATTCTCTGTATTTTCAATTTATTTTTATTTTTTCTTTCAATATTTTATTCTGCTAATATGATCTATTTTAATAATAATATTTCAGATTCAGATTCACGCGCGCATTCGAAGAAGCTGCAACGACAAAAGTCATTATTGGGAAAAAGCAAGAGTAACCATGACATAACACTTACTCCAAGAGACTTTAATTACGACAATCATCATTACCAATATCTGAAGTATTCGAAGAGAGCCAAGGTTGGTCTTTTTGTGATTAATATGCTCATTACATTTGATGCTGAATTTATATTTACATTATTATTCATGCAATGACTCATCGTTAAAGGCCATAAATATTGATTTTAACTCTATTGACGTTACTTTAAATAAATCTTGCAGTAAAATCATTTTTCATTACATTATTTTAATGATTTAATACACCAGTAAATTATTAATGGTTTAAATTTATTTTCAAGTATTATCTTGATTTTTAGCCTATCGGGTATTGAATAAATATTTAATATACATATTGAAATATCCTGCTTAATGACAGAAAATCGTTCAAGTCCAGTTTGATAAAAAGGAAGTTCAATATTCCAATCGAAATAAAATAGGTCAGTTACTAGATGGAACGATGAATAATAACTACTAAAGCAACCGCGTATAAGTATGCGGATAGAAATAAATAGATGCAAAATTGGCAAAATTTGTCGGTTAGAAAAATCTAAGTGCAAATCAATAATATCGCTAGAACCGCGATGAACGGCTAAACAGGGAGTTCTGTCGATACATGACCCATAAAATTTTCGTCGCCCCTTGTATTGCGAACGAAGCGTAAAACCACACGTTTATCGTGCCGCAGAACCAGAACAGCCTGAAGTACGAGGATAAGCAGTCACTGATGAGCAACGAGGTGATGGAAAAGACGTCGCCGCAGCTCAAGTCGTCGTATAGCGCAGCCCAGTCGCGAGGCAGCGTCGATTGTCCGGCCTCGTCCAAGCCAGCGATGGCCAATCGGCTCCTCGACTGGTTCTCCGTCGTCATGGCCGACTCGAAGCACCGCCGGCAGCATCCCAAGCCCAGAGGTACAACAATATTTCCCCCTATATGTGTGTATACATGTAATGTCCTCGTTCGTTCATGAACGCTTACGTGTATATACATGTATTTCCTCTCTCTCGCGCTCTCTCCCGTCTTTCCCAATTTCGTCCTCGCGCAGTTCCCTCGACAAATAAGTCGTCGCTGCGTGTATATGGCCAACCGGCCGCAACTGGAATGAGGCCGGCATCCTTGTGTATCCGCGCGCGACAGGCGAAATGAGAAATCGTCTTTTATCGCTTTTGCCACGAGCGCGCGTCTTCTATATATATATCGCCTTCCGCGCGTCCCCACCTTTAGCTTTTGTTTGGAGGATTCGCCTGTGCCACAGTGTACTAATCACACTGCACGACTGTCCAAGTATAGCAGCAATTCGTCGGAACATATTGGAAATCCATAAATCCATTCTTTCGTACATTTACCCGTGGTACTTTAATATCCTCCAAATATAAGGATATGCGGAAATGTAATGTCAAAAATTCAATTTTTCTGACGTTTTCAGATTTTCGTCTTTTATAATATACGATTTGACTCGTTAACGGTTTAAACAAGAACGTGACTTAATTGAGATGATTACAATGTCGTAGTTAACGGTGTTATTATGCTCAAATTCCCAGATTGTATATTATTGCCTCCTTTGACGTGAACAATTATAATTATTGTAAAGTACATGTACAAAGCAAATCTTGTGACTCAAAAGAGGTACATTATTGAATGTAGCGTGATATTTCTTAAATAGCTTTTAAGAGCACATGAACAATCCATTTTCTTTTTATGAAGTTTTATTGATCGGTAAAATCAGAACGAAATCAAATTTCAAATCAAACAAAAATGTTACAAAATGAATTATAAGCTATATTTTTTTATATTCTATACATCATATTTTTTAAATAAAAAATGCATTTTAAACATACTTTAAAAAGTATTCAAATAATAAATATTTTAAAAAATAGCATTTTGCGTTTTTTTCACTTTTTATTTAATTCAAGGACTTTTCAATTAAAACATTTTTAAAATCGATATAGCTAATTTAATTAAATCTGTAAAAAAATTTCACTAAGTTTTAAGTTTAATCTAATTCTTATGTGTACAAGATCCATTTGTCTATCAATATTTTGTCAGTTCTTTGAAGAAAGATTGATAATATTTTCAGCTACTGACAAACTAAAAATATTCTTTGAGAAACATTGAGAAAAATTTGCTTATGAAATATACGCTATTGAAAAATTCGTACAAGATACAAAAATTGATATTAAATATCGGAAAACTATCTCGCTTTGAAATGCAACAAATATTAAAATATAGAAAAATTATTTACTAGAAATTTATTATAAAGCTTTAATTTAATATATATTTTGTTCTCAATCTTTATTTAAAACTATAATAGACTTTTTACAAGATATATATAATAATTTAAATCTTCAGCAGTTGCAAAATCGATTGATATCAGTGACGCTATAAATATACTTTTTTATTAGGAGAATAAAAAGTCGAATGCAGTAGATATAATACCTTCTGAGGTAATAGTACATTTCGACACAGGTGCGGGAGTCGCTTAAACGATCGACTTACGCACTAGTTTCGAACAGTATTTTATACCACGAGCGCCGAAAAATCATACCAAAGTTGTGATTTTCAGGTTAGAGTGGTATACAAATGTTTTATTAAATTTTTTTACTATGATGCATGCTTTATACAAAAGCTTCTTTACGCACTCACTACGTGTATAAGTTTCGTTAGAATGTAAAAGAAACGTTTATATTTGTGGTTTCCCGGAATAACCGAAATAGTCCACTTTTTTTGAAAATCGAGATAATCCCGGATTTTGTATCTTCAAATAGACCTTTTTCATTTACCACTTTCTGTAGTAGCAAAAATATTGCCGTAAAGCTACAATTCACCCGAAACGTAACCAGATAAATCCATTTTTCAAATTTTCTGCCCGTAATAACCGGATAAGTCCATCATTTTTTTCATTTATCGTAGTTCATTTATTTTATCTATTCAAATTGAATGGGAATATGATAGCTAATATATATTTATCTGTTTATTTAAAAAATTCTTATACACTTTCAAGTTATAAACCTTTTAAAATTTTAGTACAATACCTGTACAAATTGTTGTAAATTTAATCAAAATGTCAGAAAAATAGAAATTTCTTGAATAAGTTATAAAAATTCATTGAACAATTTCTAATTTTGTAATTTATTGGCCCGTTTCATAATTAAATTAAAGAATACGTTCTAAAATAAACATGAACCGCACTCAGATAAGTCCACAGTTACCGGAATAATCAGGTAAGTCCATACTTTTGTTGAGTTCTTACTTGTTTTTAACGCATCAGAAAATGGATAATCTGTTGAAACCAGCGTGTAAATATGTGTTTTGAACGTGTCAATTAACTAGTCAAGTATCGCGCCTCATCTCGGTTCTCCCGATCTTACATATAAATTTGAACTTTTTAAAACCCGTTTTTCTCGGAAACTCGAAAAGTCGACTTATCCGATTATGTCTCGAAGCCACAGATATAATAGTGACAATTTATTAATAAATGTAATTGCATAAGATTTTAATGTGTTACTTCTTCAAAACCAAATACACATATAAACAGTGATAAACTAACTAACCAATTAGCATTATAAACATGTCCCTATAATAATACCCATCAATATATAGAGATGAAAACTTTATCTGCGACTATCACCAAGTCGAATTTCAGAATGGTTTATATAACTGAGAAAAATAATGCCTTATTAGCAGGTCACTTCCCGATTGGTTGTCAGAGCGAGGTGCGATGGATGTTCGGGCACCTGGATACAGATAGCGACGGTCGGATCTCTTTGTCGGAGCTCTACGGACTGGAACACGACCAGAATGAGCCCTGCCTGAAGCCGTTCCTCGACGCCTGCGACGTTGACGGGTTCGTTTGTTATTTCCCCCTGATATATACGCGACTGATTACTCTTTCATAGTCCGGAAATCTCGTGCGACTGTGCGCCATTGCGCGTGTCGCATTAACGTAGTTCATCCGTGCGCTAATGGACTCGGGGCAATAATTAAGTTCAATTTTAATATGAACTTTCACGGATACCTCTACCTGGAAAAATTGCCAAGCTATCCGTTTTATCGTTTCCTGATGGTATTAAATTTACGATTAATTTAAACTATACTTAATCGAGATTGATTGGGCGATGGTGTTATTTTCAGGGTTGGTGCCAAACCTTTTTTTTTTTTTTTTTTTTTTTTTTTTTTTATATTAACGATAAAAAATTACACTTTTCTTACGATAACTGTATTCAACGCAACTCTACGTAATATAAAATATACATATACAAGGTGTGAGTAACAGTCTATTATATTTTTGCACAGCGACATCTTCGTAAGCGGACCAGAATGGTGCGGCTGCTTCTCGAAGGCGGAGCGGCCTTGCGCAGCGGTACGCCGACGGTCCTCGCCCGAGGTCGCGCCTAACTGCGACTCCCGAGGCTATTACCAGAGCACACAGTGTCATCGAGGTCTCGGTCTCTGTTGGTGCGTCGATCAGCACGGCATCGAGTTCGCCGGCACGCGCGTGCGCGGCTCAAAGCCCGACTGCGGTCAGTTTTTACCCTTTTTTTTTACAATTGTGTATATACATATATATATATATATATATATATATATATATGTATGTATGTATGTACAAGATTTGCTGGCTGACAATGACAACATATATGATTGATCGATGTTTGTTAACATGTATAAAGATGTGAATGTGTGTATGTATTTTTTTTATTATTGTACTTCAAAGCTTAAAACATACACCAGGTGTTCGAAATGTTCCGGACCTCCCACTTATAACAAAAAGTAAGTACACTAAAATTGTGTGCTCTTTCAGAATCCGAAATAAAAAATAGGGGTCCCTATTTAAAAAACTAAAGATGACCTTCAAATGACCTTGAAAATGATAATAAATGACAAGTGTAAGGTCAGCATTTAGTTCAACCTTCAAAACCGAACAACTTTTGTATTTAACATTTTTTTCCAAAGTGCTTACTTTTTGTTATAAGTGGGGGGGGGGTCCGGAACATTTCGAACACCATGTATAAGATCTAGCTATTTTTAAAGGACTGGCAGTAGTTAACGCTCGAATATAGTCAGACACGACTGTATACATTTAGCAGAGTCTCTACCAGCTATATAGTAACAGAAGCCCTTGATTTAAAATATATATATAAAAGCTTTAAAAACGAATTAACACTGATTGCACATTTCCACGGCAGAGTTACAACAAGTTAAAGCAAAGTAAATAAAATTGAATAAACTTTTGCTTTACAGACTCGATCGTGAACAAAATCAGCAACGGCGGCATAAAGACGAACAGCGTCGACCTCATGGACGACGAGGACTCGGCGTCGGATTTCGAAGGCTCAGCGGATCTCCCCCTGGACTTTTAAAAGTTCGAGACGCCACGAACGAGAGAAAAAGAGAAAGAGAGCAGTATGCAAGACGACTAACAATCGAACAAGCGCAACTATAATAATAGGCGGGGATGCGCGATAATCGTATCCTCGCGAGGGCGACGGTGCGGCGCTATGCTGGTGCTTAGACACGCTGTGCGGGCTACACCGTACGATGCAGCGGCTGACGGACATCCTTAACGCAAACATGTTTACACACTTACATTCTATATACAAACTTAGATACATACACACACACATACACATATACACAGAGAAACTTGTACCCGTGTCCAGCAGGTACAAAGAGAAAAAAATGCGCTTGTCTGTCACCGCTGGTTTAAAAAAAAAAAACGAAACGACACGCAACGCGCCCTTGTGATTGGAGGTACCCTAAGGTGCAATAGACAGTAGTGGCGGCAGTGTTTGCCTCAGCCCGGAATCGATCGATATTCAAGCGACTCATGCGGTTCGCCACTCGCACACACATACGTATAAACACACGCAGACACATACGCAAGCAAACGCGCGCAGACAGACGTACTCTCACGGACGCGCGCGCTCGATGCAACGTATGTATATCTACTTACACGACTTTCGTCGAGTTCACTTTTTTTTCTCCAATGTTCTTTCCGTCGTTTACGGCTCCTTTCGTTCCGATAGAGAGAGAGGGAGAGAGAGAGAGAGAGAGAGAAAGAGAACAAAAAATAAACAGAACGAGGGACAAAGAGAAGAGATACTTACGTTCTCACTAGCGCTCTGTAGTCTCCTTGGGAAATTCCTTTGAAATGAATTCGAAACTCGTTGCGAATTCGATTCGCATTATTTCCCGTTCTTTTTGTTTTCCCTCCTCGACTCTCTTGTGTTCGTCTAACTAATTTGCCTTGGATGCAATTCCGGACAAGCGGAGAATTTTGTTATTTTCCATCTCTTTCTTTTCTTCTCAGCGAAATATACTATGATTTAACAGGTAGAAAGACACGTGTTTTATCTAATAGATTTATCGATAAACTTACGTAACTAATTCTAACTTTGAGTAGTGAAGCTTATGATACTTGTCCATTATATATATACTCCATGCCATTAAGTGATTTTATTAAAAATGTTGGTCTAATAGCAGAAACAATTGCTGCAATAAACTTTTACTGAAACTCCAAAATGAAATATTGTACAAATTCAAATTCGAATCACGATTATTTCTATGCAAAAATAAAATCGATAAATTATATGATATACGGTTTAAAGTTTCTAGATAAAATTTATTCCGCCACTAAACTAAAAGTTATCTACGTACAAATTATTCAATGAAATTAATAGTAAACACGGTCTAGCAATATTACACTATTTTATAAAGTTCTTAAAAAATTATTATTTGCCCAGAAACTTAATATTGTTTATTTTCATAAATTACTATATAATAGTATCGTTAGGGAAAACTCGTTATTCCACTATATTTAATATTTTAAAAGCAGGGTAAAATGTAAGTGAATTAAGTGCTGTTGCAGCAGCAATAAATTAGCAATCTAATTACATTCCAGTCAGATAGTCTTAAAGTATTTTTTTTAGATCCTTTTTAACATAGTAAGCTATAAAAAATAATAAATTCATCGCTTTAACGACATAAAACTAAAATAGTTGCCATTTTTCATTGATCAAAATAGTTTGTAAATATTATTTTTGGTTCGTATTTTATATAACTGTTGAAGATTCTAATTTCGTTACTTCTATACGGAAGCTATTTTCATATACGATGGGGGAAGCTCGATTTTGTCGCCTAACAATATTTACACGAATTTCAAGTTTATTTGTGAAAAAAATTCATTTAAAGTTATTATTAGCGAACCCTAGACTGATATTTGATATAGCCACTGTCAATTACTTAAACGTGATTGTCATTATAAATTTTATAAATTTGTTAATTACGAATACAAATTTTTTATTACAATTATTTATATTATTTAAAATGATAAATAATTCTTTAATTTTTATCTATTGTTAATACGGATGAACTTTTCGTATTCGGTCTGTTCGATGATAACACAAAAAATAATGTTGGCTTCTAAGAATTAAAAACTATATTATTTTCATGTTTATACGATTAATAAGCGAAAGCCTAATAGTAATATTCGTATATGATGCTTTAAAATTGCGATATTCGTAAAAAACGAGTGTACGCTCCACGGTACCTCCATGCACAATTCCGTCTATAAATAAGATAGTTGCAAACTATTTATGCATATAAAAGAAAAGAAAAACAAGAAAACGTAGAAGAAATGTAGGATATTAAAAATAAGAGTGAAGGGGAAGAGAGATGGTGAAGTTTAAGATGAAATTCATCGGCCAATATTCCATGACACATACAAGACAGAAACAAAAAATATAATAATATAATAATATAACTCATATTTGCGTACGAGTCTACATTAAATGCTCTGTATTATTTCTAATCATTTAGATAATAGTGCCGACAAGAAAAAGGAAAAGAAAAAGGAAAAGAAAAGAAAATAATAAGCGCGTATTATAACTATATATTGTACGACTCATTGATCACGATGCCGACCGAAAGCTCAAGTCGAAGCTGGCCAAGAGAGTGGAAAGATCTGTTATTGTAAAGTTTTCATTTAAATTTTTTAATTACAATACACAACTTGTTTGCATAGATCTAAGTGTGTTTATCATTGCTATTAAATAATCTTTAAAGATGAAAAGATATTAAATATATATGTAAAGCACAGATAAAATGACATAGTTTTCCGGGTCAAGTTTTTACTAGAGAGAAAACTAGGTCACAAGAAATCTCACTTTTTTAACGGCCTTAGACAACTTCTTTTCCTGCGGTTGCACTCTGTAAAATCGCAAAACGATCGATTTGTCTCCAATACTCTTTCCCTCTCACAGCCAGACTTAACTTTGAAATTTAGTGTAAGATATAAATATTACGACATAACAAGGAAACGACCTATTTCATACTCGCTAATCGCTCGCTGTAGTCGCGATCACGACGATTGAAAATCTACTTTCGTACATACACGTAACACACGTCAGCGAGTCCGCGGGAACAGGATAATAAGTCACTTTTCCACTAAAATGAAATGAAAAAGAAAATTTGCATATAGACCACTGTTTACCTGGCCCACTCTAGTCTCTATATGTCTCCCTCCCCGCGCACGTTTATCAGTAAAAAGGGCGAATTAAAAAAGGTGAACTAAAAAGAGCATGAAAAAAAAGATCCGCCGTCAATTTTTTAGTGAGAGATCAATTTTGCACAAGCGCTAGTGTACTTCAATTGTGTCGATCGAGCTTAATGATTACGAAAATTTACAAATGCTATGCAGCAAAATGAAAAATAATAATAATAGAAGGCCGTGGGGAAAGGGGGGATTGGTACTAAAATTGCGACGTCGTGATTCGTCTGCACTCGTTGTAACGATAAGCATTTTTACTTACAACTTTTACGTAAAACGAATAAACGGTAAAATACAAAAAAAATTTAACGAAAAAACGTAGCGATTATATAGAGTATATATGCACTATGTAATCCTTAGAGAAACATCAGTGTGATTATGTGAATAGTTACCCTCCAAGCTTAATGACAAGAAAAAAAGCCATAGGTCTAAACTTGTGTAGCCAAACACCGATTAGCTCTGTAGTCGTTCCAACTTTCGACTGCAGTGCGCAATTTTTCGAATCTTCGCTTCAAGTGGAATGCAGAAATTTCATACTGAAAACATAGACATAAAAAGTACTTCTTATGTCTATGACTGAAAACGGCAATTATAACAATTAAGTTAATTAGCGCGACGTATAAACTGCTAGTTTTGTTAACTATCGCTAAAATGATTATATTTTTTACTATATTAATCATGCATTTCGTTATTAATAATTTTTTAAGTTGTACAAAACGGTTTATTCTGACATTTTGACGCACTTTTTGCATTGTTGATCAATATATTTTTATTATTTTCTGGTGCAGTAACTGTACTTAGAACATACGATTAAAAAGATCCATCACTAAAATATTCCTACTTCCCTTTGAACCCAATTTTATACGGAGTTTGGAAACATTTAAGCAAAAAGACTGCTCCGTCAAATGTACGAGTTTTTACATACACAATCGAAGCTTGCTTGTTCATTTTGAGATTGATATAAGCGATTTTAAAATTCGAGTAGTAGATCATACGATTGTTTTAATTTTGAAGAATAACGACATTCCATTCAACTAGTTATGATAAATGAAAAATATAACATTTATTATTCGTTAGAAGAAATATGCATTTGTTATGTAAAAGTGCAAGTCCAATTAATTGCAATATTTTGTGTATTGTATATAATCTCATATACAATAAACAATATTAATTATAATCTAAATACTACAGTAGTTTACTTATTGTAATATAAGCTCCAAATTAAAGCGCCAACAATTTATAATTAATTTGTAAAGCTTTAGTAGGTCATTTGATTGAACTGGTATTGTATGTACATGTGGCTGTAAAAGTTCTTTATGAATAAACAAATAAAGATTGTTGTAGAAAAAAGTCTTTTTTATTACATCAATAGATAAAAATATATCAAATTGTTGTGTCATGTTTTACATGTTACATCAGTAAGAATCCAGATTAGTCATGTAGAGATCAAAATTTATCAATGGAAATATTCGGATTCTTAATAATAATCATTACATAATTGCAGTACTGCAATGTCATTCAAGATATTAATCTTTTATCTAAGGAAAGGGTAAAATAATAAAATCTACATTAATTAGTCAAATATCAAAAAATATTTAATTCATTCAGAATTATTTTTTGGTACCTTTTAATACAATATAAATATACATAAAATAAATTTTTCTCTTAGTAATGAAGAACTGCTCTCAAGCTAAAAAAAAAGTCACGTTATTTTTTTTTGTTATTATACTAATACTACTTTAATTTAATTAAACTTACCAGTTTCCAGAATGAAGGAGTTCAAAGCCTTCATTAATTTTATCAAAAGACATATTGTGAGTAATAAATTCATCAAGTATTAACTTTTTAGTTATATACTCATGTACAAGCTGAGGTACACTGTCCTTGGATTTCCATCCTCCAAAGGCTGTACCCTTCCAAGTTCGACCTGTTACTAATTGGAATGGACGAGTACTAATTTCTTGACCAGCAGCTGCAACACCAACGATAACAGACACACCCCAACCTTTATGACAAGCTTCCAAGGCAGATCTCTAAAGAATTAAAATCATTTAATAACAATAATGCATTTAGAATTCAGAATTAATTTTTTAGGCTTCAGAGCATATATATATACCATAGTATGGACATTTCCAACACATTCAAATGTGTAATCTAAGCCACCATCTGTCATTTCAATGAGTACTTCTTGAATTGGTTTAGTGTGATCCTTTGGGTTAATAAATTCAGTACAGCCAAATTGTTTTGCTATACATAATATAAATAATGAATATTCATAGGTCATATGTAATTAAAATTAAAGGACTTTTAATATACCTTTCTCAAATTTAGTTGGATTGAGATCAATACCAATAATACGAGAAGCACCAGCCACTTTACATCCATATGCAACTGCTAAGCCAACAGCCCCTAATCCCCAAATAGCACATGTACTTCCTGGTTCTACTTTTGCAGTGTTCAAGGCTGCTCCATAACCAGTAGATATACCACATCCTAATAAACATACTTTATCTAATGGAGCTGATGGATCTATCTGTAAGATTCAAGATATATTTAAAAAAAACTAAGATTATAAATATTAAAGTTTATAATTGATAACTTTTTATTTTTGAAAAATATTACTTTTGCAAGAGATATATCAGCTACTACTGTATATTCAGAAAATGTAGAACAACCCATAAAATGATACAGTGTTTTTCCATTGCATGTAAAACGTGATGTACCATCAGGCATTACACCTTGACCCTGGGTAGTTCTAATTTTACTACAAACATTTGTTTTCGGTGATTTGCAGAATTTACAATCACGACACTGCGGTATGTAGAGTGGAATAACATGATCACCTGAATAAAAAAATTAATATAAAATAAAAGAAAAATAAAACTTTATGGAAATGATTAACTTTTTTACTTATTATACTATAAACTGAATAATCATTTTAACAAGATCACAGACTATGTTAACTTTTGATTTATTAATTTTTTATTTGAATAATTAATATCATCCAAGATTTTTATCAATGTCAAAAATTCGTATATGTTATTGACAGAAATTATTTACCAATTTACCTGGTTTAAATTCAGTAACATCAGCACCAACACTTTCAACTATTCCACCTCCTTCATGTCCCAAAATGCATGGAAAAACTCCTTCTGGGTCTAATCCATCAAGAGTGTAGGCATCGGTATGGCACAATGCAACAGCAGTGATTTTCACTCTAACTTCATTGGTTTTTGGTGGAGCAACTTCTATAACTTCTAATGTCAATGGTTTTTTTGGTTCCCATGCAACTGCAGCTCGGCACTTGATAACCTATCATTTCAAATAAAATTATATTTTAATTGAAAGCTTTTTATAATTATTTCAGTATCATACTAATACTTTAAATACTGTTAGCTCTTTAATAAATAGAATATTAAGTATATATATTTCTCAGGATTAAGAAAATAAAAACTGTTCTATCTGCTTAACAATGATGCATTATTCAATTTTATTACGATTATACAGTACAATTTATCAAGTGTTTATTCAACCTTGTATCAAACGTAACAATTGAAATTCTCCGTATGAAATAACCTATTTCAATAAATAAATAATAGTAATATATCCTTTTTACCTTTCCAATAGTATCCGCCATTGTTTAATGTGCCAATTTAAAAGAAACAATAAAAGAATTTATACACTTTGTGAAAAAAATCCGTTATTAAATAATTAGCGGGTACACAATTCGTTAGGCACGTCGTATTTCGCCGCTTTCACATATCTAAAGAGACCGAAGCTTGGCTGAAGGTCATAACTATCAATCTTTTGCGTTATCGGCATACAAAGTGAACTGGACCCAACCTGATACTTATAAACCGAAGATTGCAAGAATTGTCTCGATTAAGTTGGCGCCTTTCTTAGAAAGTTTTTATAAAGCAAATATGTTGAGATTATTTTTTTTTTAAGACGTTACCAAAGAGCAAACAATTATTATTTGAATACTTTGTTTAAAAATATTTTAATAAAAAAATGCTTTGTTTCTGAAGCAAAATATAATGCAAAATTGATAAATGATAAATATTTATCTAATCAGACAATTTTTTTATTCACGTATTTTATTTGAGTATTTGGTGATAAAATAAAAAATTTAAAAATTTGATATTATTATATTTATTAAGAAGAATGGGGGACAACTCGTAATATGTTGCTAGATATAGTCTCTGAATAAATAAATAATATCGTGTTGCCGGTAATGCAGGAATCGCGTCGGTATCCGACGTCTTCTTAAATCACAATTTCTATTTATTGTAAAGTATACTTAAATACCTAAGGGCGAACGAAATTTCGTCAATGATTATCACTAATGGTAAAAATAGTATTCAAATTAATTATTTTGACAATAAAACGAATTTTAAAATATCTCGATATAATAACTTTTTTCCATTGAAATATATAAACTTGCAATTTGTGTCAAAACATAATTTTCCATCTTTGGAATGTGTTTGTTCATACTTTTAACTTAACTTTAAGAAAAAAAATGTTATTAAGATGATTAAAAATAGGTAGTGTTTTTATACTTGGGTTCCTGCATAATTTTTTATGAATGGTTTTTAAATAATTCTTAGTCATTAATTGTTGGGAATTGTAAAATGAAAACAATTTGTAAATTAATAATTTATTTACAATTTTAATATATTAATTTTGGTCATAAAATATTAACAACTTTTCATAGTTTCACTTTTTCTACCTTTTTTTTTAAATTTAATAGTTGAAATTTTTACAAATGTTATAAATTGAGCAGCAAAATAGCCAAGCAAAGCACCCACTATGCAAGGTATAGGCCAAGCTTGCCAGGGTCGATCCCAGTCTAATGGCAGAACAAAGGCACCTAGCCATGTGCCTAATAAAACAGCCTTTATATTTAACTTAACAGCATCTACAAATGCCCCACTGATTGGCAAGTATGAACCAGTGAATAAAGCTAGCGCATTATTGATTCCTAAGTGTGAACTTGCTGGAGCGAGTGTAAGAGACGTCATAGTAAGAGCAAGCATTAATGTTTCCTCATGATGAGTTAACAGAGGTGCTCCAAACAGTACAATAGCAATATAATAAATTACAGTCAATCCAACTGTAGCTAATAAAAATTTTATACAATCTTTTACAGTCTTTGAAAAAGTTTTCTTAGATTTTGTAGCATGATTTAATTCTACTTTTCCTACAGGTGAATGATCTGATTGAGAAGACGCAAATGATAGTTTTATGAATTCAGCTGAGACTAGTGTTAATAATACAGAAATAAATTTATATGTTCCAACATTATATAAATGTTCACTAAAGTGCAAAAAGACTAGTATTCCTGCAAAATAAATGCATGTGATTGAGCAATGGAAGAGCAATACTCTATGATCCTGTTGACTGTCCACACCCATTTTTATGTTGCTATCTGACCTGCACAAAAAATATAAAAATTATTTTACAGAGAAAATTTCTGCAATATAAGCATATTGACATTAAATATTATTAAAAATATTAGCCAACAATGCATTGTAAATTTAATGTTATGTTGTAAAACTAATCTGAAATATTTCATAAAATAGTAACTATTAACGGGTTAAAAGAAATATTTAAACATAACCTACAACATACATTTAAAAATGATAAATTAGAGCATTCTAAATAAAATGTCTATGTTTTTTATACGTAAATTATGGATTTAATTTACATAAAAATATATATACATATCATTTTTTGGTATTTATGAAATAGTTCTAATATTTGTTTGTCCTAACTTTAAGTTATAAACTGCAATATCATGTTTATTTTTTATTTGTTGCGTATCTGTAATGTATCGAAAACTTACTTCATTAATTGTTAAAATTTCCATAATACTTTATTGGTCTGAATTCTGGGTCGAACTTTACGACGCTATCGATGTAAACCGTGCATCTCTAAAGGGAATTCTCTCTGACTCTTCTAGCGAACCATCAGTAGAATGCCATATATGTATTGATCTGTAAATAATTCAGGTTATTCAAAAGCAGGAAACCTATACAAACCGTAGTTTGCTGTAGTTAAGGTCTCATATATAGTCATATATACCTAGTTTATTGTTTTTATCTCTAAAAAATCTATCTTAGAGTAAATATTAGTAATTTATTTTTAAAAATTTAGCAATCTAATTGCCATTATAATTTTTTAATCCAAAATTCACGTCGCAGGCAAACTGACAAATGTAAAATTTACAAGATTTCACTCCATACTTACTATTTACAATTTGTTCCATAATTTAAATGATTTTGATAATTTTCAGCAACTGGGTTACTGGATATGATCATATGATATAGTGCAAAATACTGCCTTACCGATGGAACTTTTGCACATGTAAAGAAACAGTCACTGACCATAAATTTACACGACTGTCTAATAATATAATTAAATATGGGATCTCTGCGCGAGGGACTGTGTATCAGATGTATCAATATCATGTATATGGGGAAAAGATCGGTAAATTGACACAAATATAACCCGTGACCGTCAATGCACCCAACTTGACAAGCCTACAAGGATCAGCCGCGCGTGATATCCCGTAATATCCCGTATTCCCGTCTCTCAGCTGTTCTTGGATCTCGCGCACGTATTCTTGTTATGCGTAGTATACTACGTAGTAGCTGATAGTACGTCGACGATATACATGTTGATTTAGCTGTTTTATATATATAGGCAGTGGTCTATATAGTATACCGTATAGGCTATAATGCTATAGCAGCAGCGCGCAGATGCGTCGTCGACGACAATACACAGTATTGCACACACATAAACTCGCACCACTACCAGGAGGAGGGGCTCGCGAGTCGCGAGCGTGACTTTCTACTAGCCGTAGTGTGCGCGTGCAGATTTTCGTATAGTCTCTCACGCGCGACTCACGCGAGTGCGACGAGGAGCGCACCAGTGTTATTTATTTTTAGTTATGCGCCGCGCGCTTGCTCCGCAATGGCGAGTGCGACGATCATTAGGAAGATGAGTCGCTGCGCAGGGAAATGCCGTTCAACTTGGGACTCGGCGCAATAATTACACGGAGAGCGCATCACGCTGCTGCTGCTGCTGCTACCGTCTGTTCTTCTCTCGCATCCCTTTAAACTCCTGCACTGCCTCATCTGTTGTGTCTCTCTATCGAGCGCGCCCGCGCGCTTCACTCCTCCGTAAGGTCTGCAGCTTTTTTACGCGTGTGGCTTCTTCGACGCAACAGACTCTTCTTTCTGGCAACGAGAAGCAGCCTTCCCACTCATTTTTCCTTCGCCAGAGGATATAAGCTCTTTAAAAATACTTTACTTTGTAAGAAAGATTATTTAGCATAGACAAAATGCGGAGAAGCAAGGCAAACGTTTTTCACGATATTTACAATCAGCCCTATGATAACAACATAAGGGTCAAGCTGTACAACAGCAGCAAATGTAAGTGCTTCACACTTTTGTCTAAGTATATTTTTTCTTCTTTTTCTCCAAGCGTGTACACATTTTAACTTTGTTGACATTGTAAAGATTTCCTTTAATTCTTTTCTCCTAACAATTTATCTTTTTATCATTCTAGCAAGCGTTCAGATGATACAGCGTATGTCCTTACTTAAAAGACTCAAAGTACACTTTGGTTGTGTTAATTCAATTTGCTGGAATGACACTGGAAATTTAATTTTATCTGGTAGCGATGATCAACGTTTAGTACTCACAAATGCTTACAATTATCAGGTAAATTTTAACATAAACAGTAAACCATATTGGTCATTCATAGAACATCTAATTTAGTTATCTGATTTTATATTTTATCTTTTCATAAATTCATTTTATCTGTCCTGATTAAATCTTAAAATGGATTTCAATGACCCAAACATATGACCTTGCACTTTATCTGTTTGAAATTACCTCTTGCTTCAAGTTTAAATGCTGTCTGAGACTAGGTTATTTTTATCTTTTTGATGTTCATGGCTCTTTGTTAAGACACATCAAAATAAAATTGTATTATGCAAAAGCATATTATAATAATTAAAGAAAATATTTCGGTCCTAGTTACATGAAAATATTTAATTATGCTTTCTTAAAAATAGATG
>JAYJLV010000032.1:29671-42200 GCA_036873485.1 Torymus texanus | reverse complement strand
TTAATATGATAATCATTAAATTATCTCTTCAATAATCATTTTATCTTTGTAGGTACTTCAAGATTATAAAACTAGTCATCGAGCAAACATATTTAGTGCCAAATTTTTGCCTAATAATGGAGATCATCGCATTGTTTCTTGTAGTGGTGATGGAATTATTTTATACACTGGTATGTCGCTTTATAATTGATGATATAGTGCTTTTATTAGATAATCAATATAAAAATTTCAAATATGGTTCTTATAGATTTAATGAGGAAATCAGAAACTTTTCACAATCAATTTACCTGTCACAGTGGAACTACTTATGAAATAGCAACTGTTCCTTGTGAACCTCATACTTTTCTAAGTTGTGGGGAAGATGGAACTGTTAGGTGGTTTGATTTACGTTTTAAAGAAAAATGTAATACTTCCAGATGTGTAGAGGTAAAGCTAAATTTGTTTTAATTCTTTATCAATTTTATATTGTTTTTTCTAACTTTTATTTTTCCAACAGGATGTATTAATATTTTGTCAAAGAGCAGTAACAGCAATATCTGTCAATCCTGTTATGCCCAACCAAATAGCAATAGGACTGTCTAACAGTAATGTAAGAACATTTGACAGAAGAATGCTTGGAACAACAGCCACAGCAAAAGCATTATATAGCTTTACAGTACCAGAATTTGAGGGAAATTCTTATAGAATTACATCATTAAGTTACAGTCCTGATGGACAAGATATTCTTGTTAGTTACAGTAGTGACCACTTATATTTATTTGGTACGAAAGTAGGTATACTTTTGATATAATTTAATAAATTATTTTTAAAATTGAATTTTAAATATTTCTCTTCTTAAGGATCAAGGTAGTACTCAATTGAAAAAGGAAATAGCAGGAAAAGGTAAAGGGAAACGATATCCACTTAGATCTCCACAACCAGTACGTCGTTTAAGATTGAGAGGTGACTGGTCAGACACTGGACCCGATGCTCGTCCGGAACGAGAAGGCGGTCGCCGTAATGGAACAGGTAAACATTTGTAAAACTATAAATTAATTTTGTCAAAATTTACTGACTTAATTATTTGATTGTTAATTATTTACTGTAAATTGATTTTCACTTTTGAATTTATATATATAATAATTTTCTAATTTCATAAAAGATGCAAATATTAAATACTTAAATTAAAAAACGGTATTAATAAAAATAATAATTGAAATGATAATTTTATGATTCTAGAAATAGCTCAAGCTCGACCAGTTTTACATACTTCTTTAATGCAAAGAATGACTGATGTACTGAGCAGAATGTTAAATGATCCAGCTACTAGAGCTGCTCTAAGCGGCGGTGGTGAAGATAGCCTTGAAGGTGTCATGGATCAACAAGGAGAAAATAACCAACAAAACAATGATAACAGTACTGATGCAGCTGAAGATAGAAATAATAATGTCCTTGATGAAAGTCAACAACAAGCTGTAAACGAGTCATCTAATTCTCTTGAAACTGATACTTCTGGTGCAGCAAATGTAGAAAATGATCAAGCTGTAGCTAGTGTATCAATGGATCAAATTAATGAATCTGTAAATGATACAAGTTCACCTTTTGAAGTTGAACATGTAAATGAAAGACTTGAGGGAGAACCACAAATTCCTATGGAAATTGAATCTAGTCACTCAGAAGAGAGAAAAAGTCCTGAACAATCTTCCACAACTCATAATGTATCTTTAAGTCAATCTACTGGTGAACATAGTTCAACTGAAACGGAAGCTTCCAATATCCAAAATAGTGACAGCAGTAGTACTATGATGGAAAATCTTCAAGACAGACTGACTACAATGAGAGATGGATTCCTTGAAAGGTATATTCTAGCTATTTTTTCTCTAACTGTCAATATCTTTTATATAAGTATTTTGCATTTGTATTTATCTCATTAACATATAGTTAATCCTTATTAAACAAATAAAAAATATAATAAATAATCATTGCAAGTTAATTAAAATGTTTGTTAGATGTGTTAGTAACATCTATTTTATTAATTTCTTGGTGGATATTGAAATTAATTATATAGTTTTGTATACTTTTTTATTATAATTTTAAATAATATATTTGTTTTTATTTCAGACATGGCAGTGAACCAGCTCTAAAACTTATTTATTCAGATAAAAGTACAACTAGTGCAACCATTTCCCTTGGTGTTGCAGATGAAGTTACAAGAGATGGCTATCATGCTGGTAATAATAATTTTCTAAATTATTCTATTTACTCAATGAAAAGCTATTTCATATTTATGATATGATATTGTAGAAGCATCAGCAGGACACTCTAGTAGTAATTTCTCTGACCCAGGACCAAGTCATTCCCGCTCCAAACCATCTTATAGTACCGCAAGAGAAGGTTTGTATAAAATAACGACTTAATCATATTAAAGAAAGAATTATTTTTAAACGATAATCTTTATATTTTAGCTACAGATGAAGATGTTTATAATGACAGTGACGATGAAGATGTAGATTCAGATAGACGGTACATAGAATTATGATCTATACTACATAAAAGTTTTACCTACAAACTTAAGACAACTTATGATTTTCATATTTATTTAACAGAATGGTCAATCCAATTGAAACGGAAATAGATGAAGCCATAGAAAATGCTCCTCATAGAGTTGCTCAAGGATTTGAAAAGATTAAAGATGCCAATTTACCGGATCTGCATGTAAAACAAAAATACATGGGTCATCGCAATGCCAGGTGGGATTTTACTATGCCGTTCAAAATGTTTTCTTTAGTAATCTAATAGTGAGTATATAAAGTTAATTTCTTGAAACTTAACAGTGACGTTTATAGCATTGTTAAAGTTTCTAGAAAATAACTTTTGTAGATATCGTACCTGAGTTAACATTTTTCCCTAGATACAAAGCTGGAACTTTGTGATGTGAACTGCACTGACACGAATAACTCATCATAACTTATAAAGGTCATGGAAACAAATGACAGAATGCTTCATACTGTCATTGTATATATCAATATTTCCGTCTCCCTGGTTAGAAAAGGTTAATTTGAAAAATTGAAAAATTTTTTAAAATAAATTTTTTTAAAATTGTAATTTAAAAAAATACTAAGATATTGTCAACAATATATATTATATTATCTATTGCAAAATAATTAATACCTTGATAGTATCATTCTTAAATAACTATTATTTAATTTAAAACTTTAATTTAGTGATATTTAAGAAAGCATAAATTGATATGTTTTTTAATAATAAGAAATCTTTCAAATAATTAAATAGCATGAAAAACATTCTATCCAGGGTTATTGTTTATCAGTTGTAACATTAACTAAATTTTGCCAAGTATACTAGTCCATTCAAGACAAGACGACAACATGCACTAGATTATCTAAGGTGGTACTGTTCTGTGTGAAAAAGAGATGTTTTCTTTGTTCTCTAAAACGACTCTTACCTCGATTTACCACCCCCTCGTGTCAAAAAGCGAAGCCTCTGAAGTGGACAGCTGGGCTGTTAATATCGGCCCTTATACTATTCTCATATCTTGCCCTTGCTTCGTGTGTGACTCTAGTTTCTTTAGGACAATGATCAAGGAAGCAAACTTCTGGGGCGACGACTTCGTCATGTCAGGCAGTGACTGCGGCCACGTTTTCGTCTGGGAGCGTGATACGGCCAAGCTGTGCATGCTCCTTGAGGCAGATCAGCACGTTGTTAACTGCGTGCAGCCTCATCCCTTTCTACCAATGCTGGCCACATCGGGCATCGATTACGACGTGAAGCTCTGGGCGCCTACCAACGAAGAGTCCAGTTTCGACGAAAAGTTCGCTGAAGATGTAAGGAATCATTTCGCCTATTGTTTATTTTTATTTAAAGAGGACGGACTTTTCTCAATAATGTCAATTAAATAATTATACGTTTACATTTTAAAGTTTTTGAAGTATTAATCCAATACTTATTGTTATTGTTAAAAATAAGTTTGAATCGCATAATAAGTATTCATTTAAAATAATTAAGCGATAAATTATTTAATTGTTTATGCAATATATTAGTCAATATTTAGTCATGGAAACTTTGACGTAAATGTAACATGTAAATGTATAAACTTTCTTTCTGAGCGCTGCCGCGTTTGCTGATGTAAAATTATTTTAAGGGGGTGTGGACTATCGACCTCTATTATGGAACCTACCGTACCGGCTGGATAACAGTAATTTGTTATAAGTCAACTATTACTACAATTAGTAACTTTGTAATAATTGATTTATAAGAAATGGCTATTGTCCGGTCGGTACGGTAGGACGTATAATAGAAGTCGGTATTCACCCCCTAAAGGAAAGTGAAATACGGATAATAATTTTCCATTATAAAAATTTTATCAAAGTTATTAATCAAATCGCCCAAAATTTTGATCATCATGTTTATTATGTAAACAAAAGCTCTGAAAACCTTTCTTTAAAACAAAAATAAAAATTGAATTAATTCAATAAAAAAGTAGAGGTGGTAAGACAGATAGTTTTAAAAGCTAAATGTGTTGATTTTTCAACATAAAAATCTCATTTACGATATTAACTAAATAGCTAAAAAAAGTCTTGGAAATAGTTATTGCACTAAAAAGCCCTGAAGATCGAGATTTTACAAATAAATTTCTGCAAATTAATTATTATAATAATAAAAATAGGACTTCATATCTCCTCAAGTTAATATTTGAAACTGATAAATCATCTATATGTATATTTCTACTCTAATACTACAAAATGTTTTCAGCTGAAAAAACGAAATGCTGTCATGCTGGAAGAAACCAAAGACACCATCACTGTTCCAGCAGTATTTATGATCAGAATGTTAGCTTGTCTTAATCAAATAAGAAGAGGTAATTATATATTGCTATCTAAGGACGCAATCCCGATGTAGTCATACATGGAAATAATACCGAAGTCGTTGAAATATCTATATATTTTTACATCCTCAAAAATTTTTAACTTCAGAAAATATAAATAACTCTCGCGATTAGCGATTAACTAAATGTAATAATTTATAAAATTTATATTTTTTGTATTGCTAATAACACTGTTTTTAGCTACGAAACAAATTATTTTTCTAAATAGAAAACCAAGACATTATTGTCTTCCGTAATAATATAGTTTAAGATTTGTAAATGTTCCGCTTGAACAAAAATTTTAAATGTCGCACCCTATTAAGTTATTTATTAAAATCATCCTTTCTTAGTGCTTAGTCCCATTTTTCTGCTCAATCAACAATATTTATTTGTAAAGACAATTCCGAGAAAATCCTATATATACATAGTTCTTTCTTATAGATTGTATTTTTTTCCTATTCTTTTTTCTGTTATATTTTAGTAGACCTTACCGTATAAAATGAACTCCAGAAGAACGATATTTATAATTGAGATACAGTGTTGATCATTAATTAATAATTTTAAATTGATTCTACATGCTATACAGTAGACAAATATTTATATTATTCATTAAAATTTTTATTTGTTTCCAGGCCGAGGTCGTAACAGGAGGAGAAGCGGAGACGACGATTGAACTTAAACATCATAATAGTACATCAAATAATAATTATTTTTATCGTATATTTTTATTGGCTACGAGATGTACTAATTATTGATAGAAATTTGTTTGAATGACTTTGGATGCGAGGAAATAAATTCTGCAAGTGTATGTAAAAATGATAAAAGAGAGTATGCAATGTGATAATTCTACGATGAGATGCGATTAATAGAAAACAACCCGTAAATGACAAGCGTCTGGATATTGCAATTTGTCAAACCTAAATAAGTATGACAATTTGCATGCATTTGCTTTTAGTCATTGAGACATCACTAAATTAGTTTTAAAAAAACATATCGTACACATCAATTTATTGTGGGTGCAATATTATATCCTGAAAATTGTGATTAATGTTAAATCTAATTTATTATTGAGAAGTATCTTTCAAACTGTTGTAATAAAAAACTGCTTTTATTATATAAAATAAGGAAACCATTAGTTAAATGTGAACGGATGTGCCTTAAGTTTCAGAAATAATACGTGTAATAATCTGTGTTTATTTAAAAAAAATAATAGATATCGTTTTATTTTTCGTATGTCAATTATAAGTACTTAGAAAAAGTGTACACTGTATTACCACATCGAATTAGTAAGTTAAAATTTTTTAGATGCTAGGCGAAATGAGTAATAAAACTTAAAATTACTATAGTGTTATTTATTTTTCGATAAAGCGCAATTACTATGTGTAAATTATTTTTGATGTTCCGTTCTGACGAAAATTCAAATATTTTATTGTAGATCGCTCAAGATATGAACAATTGAGGAATAGTGCAGTTTTTAAATACCTCGAACGTGTTAGTTTTATAAAACTTAAGTATTTACAAAATTTTTGGTTTTTGTATAAAATAGGCTGTAAATGAAAATTTAATTTAGTAGATGTATCCACGTATTATAATTGCCATATTTGAAAATACTGCGTGGCGTTTCATCCTCGCTTGGTCAGCCTTTATTCAATATCGTTGATTGAAATTCTACTATAATATGTCGGTTAAAAATAAATTAACCGTTAAAAAGTTGTAATCGAAAATATTCAAAAACATACAATGTAAATAGTGATTTAAATAAAAAACTAATTTTTACCACATTGTAACTTGTTGAATTTATTTATTCAAGTTCATTATAGATTTTTCTTTAATTACCTTTCACTTCTAATATATATTTAAAGAATATTATAAATTGTATTCATAGGTACATGACTTATTGTTTAATAGAAGGAATATCTCTGTGGCTTCCCGGAATAACCGAATAAGACCACTTTTCGTGTTTCAGAGAAAACGGGTTTTAATTTTCAAACTTATATGTAAGATCGGGAGAAACGAGATGAGTCGCGATACTTGACTAATCAATTGACACATTAAAACACATATTTACACGCTGGTTTGAACAGATTATACATTTTTTGATGCGCTCAAAACGAGTAAGAACAAAACAAAAGTATGGACTTATCTGGTTATTCCGGGAACTGTGGACTTATCTGATAGTCCGGTTTGCGTTTATTTTTGAAGAAATTTCTATTTTTCTGGCATTTCTATTAAATTTACGACCATTTGTATTGTATTTGTATTGTACTAATATTGTAAAATTTTAAAATGTTTATAATTTGTAAGTGTATAGGAATTTTTGAAATAAACAGATAAATATATATTAGACATCATATTGACATTCAATTTGAATAGATAAAATAAATTATAACTATACAATAAACGGAAAAAATAATGAACTTATCCGGTTATTCTGGGCACAAAATTTGAAAAATGGACTTATCTGGTTACGTTTCGGGTGAATTGTAGCTTTGCGGCAATATTTTTGCTACTACTGAAAGTAAATGAAAAAGGCCTATTTGAAGATACAAAATCCGGGGTTATCTCGATTTTCAAAAAGTGGACTTATTCGGTTATTCCGGGAAGCCACAAATCTATATTTCTATTCTTTAAGAAAAGAATGTTTTTTTGTTTAGCAAACTGCCATAAATGTCTTTTCTAATTTCAGTTCACTTTCTCTTGGTTTATTGCGTAAAAGGAAATCTAGAAAAATTTTATACTTCTCGTGGGGTCAAATAAATTAGTTAAGCGCGTTCTTTCTTTAATCTCATGTCACAAAAAGTACGAGATAAATTATGTACAATTGAAAACGCCTTGTCACATTTTTTTTAACGGTTGAAAATTTTTTAAAAAATCGCAAAAGACTCTCTTTTTTAAATCTTAGCTATTTTTCCGAAAAACATCCTTTACAAAATTTAAAAAAGGAAACAAAACCAGAATAAAGAACTGTCGTTGAGTTTTTTGAAAATTCGAAAGTATTGATTTCTGCATAAGTTATAAGAGAGCTTAAAATTGTGTATCAAAAAGGCACACATCAATTACAGGATTGGCAGTCCCAATTTTGAGAGTTATGGCCAGTATGAAAAAATTTGGACTAGAGGTACTTCAAACCCGGCCTCTGCAGGTGTTTCGAAAAAGTTTTCGTCTGGTAGTTTTTCAAAACTCTTCTAATGACGTATCTCTTATACAAAACGCGTTTATGAATTAAAATTATTCAATTACATTCAATTTTTCCGTAATAATAATAGTATCCAAAGAAATTTTGCGGTCAAATAAGTACTTGCTGCTAAATCCCTAACTGAGAAAATAATTTGGCAGTGACAATTTATTACGTTTTCCGTGACGTCGAAAATATTTCTATGTACATTTAGTGTTGAGCTTGTACCCCACTGTATATCATAATCATGGTGCGAAGATAAACTCATTGATAGATGAACGAAACTTTTTTAGTATTTTGGCCTTGACCATAGCTGCCGACATAATCGTTCGATTGGAGTAGCAGTATTTGATTAGTATTGTCTATCCTATGGTGAATTTTTGGTCAGTGTTAGGCAAACTATGTCTTTTATCTACTCCTAAGATAGATAACGTCTTTTTTCTACTCCATTAACATACAGATATACGGTCTATCTAAAATTTAGAATCCAGTATATATAATATTTTTACTGTATATGTATATCTATTACAATGAATTGGCAAGCATGCTTTTAATTGAAGAAATTATCTTGGTAGATATATTCGTAATAGATGACAATCGATATTTAGATCAAATATACCGAAGCATAAAAAATCCCATGAGAAAGGGGGGGAGGGGGATTACTCCTATACTCGATAAAACGTATATTTTATCTTTTTCGTGTGCATCAGTTTTTTATCTTATGTCTCTATTATTACTAATAATTATTTGTACTTCAATCGGACCCCTAATATAAAGGAATTTAAAAGATCCTTTTGAGCAAGAGATCAGGCAGACTCTGGCCAAGAACTGTGCTCCGAAATATTTTGGAGCAAATCCACGGATCTAGTTTTCAAGAGGAAGGGAAAAGGGGGTGTAGAGTGACAAATTATTAAGGGACTGTCGGCACGTTAATTAATCACCGTAAAATTCAAATGCTGAGATCGTTCCCACTGTGTAAGTATATATAGATATAAAAGATGTTGATCGAGCTTTTGGAACGCTTGCATAATGCTTGATGCCATAGGAAAAGTTTCCCCAGTCATTTTCAGAATCAAAATATTGTTTTTCTATTTTTTATCAACAGCTGGAATCAGTAGTACTCTGAATTCCTTTTTACAAAATTGAAAATAATCACAAAATTAAATAATGTTTACGTAATGATATCTAGAAATATTTCAGTATCGAATAAGTAAAATTATTTTTAAGTCTTTGTTATTTTTATTTATGATTTATGATTTATAATGATTGCGACTAGGATCTCGACGAAAGACAATGTCCTTATTAAGTCGAGCCTCACAGGACTTGCCTTGACCCTAGCTCGTACTTGTATTTGGAGACGAAATACATAATGTTACAGCTTATAAAAGGCAATTGGTACAAAATCATTACGACTGCACTTTTTTTAAAGGACCCCCCTTATTTTCTTGTAATACTTCTTCAATACGCCTTCATTATTAACATTTCATATTGATCCACATACCACTTCACTATACCTCTTAAAAATAATAATTCAACGTATAAACTTATATTAAAAAACGCGATTAAGAAGATTAAGTTTTGCACCACTCAACAGTACCACACTCATAAAAGGATTTTTTGCTTGGGCCAATAATAAGAAGATTTCCTCTGTCACTTATAGAAGCTACTTTTGTGAGTGCACTGCGCAATTGAATCACACTACAAATTGCCTTAGTAAAAATAATTTTCAGACTTTCGCAAATCCATTTTAAACTCCAGATACAAATTCAACTCAAGCTATAAACAATAACTTAGATAGCAAGTATATAATACATATCCAGAAACACCTTCACAAGTATACATCTGTCCCATGGGACATCTATCCGAAGAAGTAATGAGGAAGTGCCAATCTTATGACTGGTACAGTGAACCAAGCAATACAGTGTTGTCCCAAATACAGAGAATGACAGAAATAGCAAGCCGAAAATTAGTTCTGAAATTCATGTCATTCTTGGTAAAATTTTTGCAAATAAAAAACAGGTGTGTGTGTGTGTGTACCACGCCCACCATCAGCGACACCCATTCCGATAGTCGTTCACAATACATTATTAACATAATTCATCACCTTAAATTTATTGCATACCGCAATTATATCAACACAAATGTAGAAAATAGTTCAGTTGTTAAAAGCTGAACCAAAGTTATATTTTGAAACAAAGCTTGTCAATGATTTTTCAAGCACTAAATAATCCGACCCAAATTTTATTACTTACTGATTTCAGTACTTTATACAGATGGAAAAAAATAATGATAATTACTGAAAAATTATTTTAAAATGTAGATAGAAATTCAAATGGATACGTCGAACTCAATTTGCAAAAGTAACAATCGACTAGTTTAAGTGATGTAAATATATAAAACGAAACATTAGTCTTTTCGCACTTGTTATATTAATAAACCTGACAATTTCTTGTACTTATAAATGCATAATTTCACCTCACAGATCTTTTTTTATGATGTGTAAAATTATCGAATCTCAATTATGTTCGATTACGTTAGAAAAATTATGTTTCTTCTATTGGCTATCATTCCGTCAATATTTATAAGGTGAAAAGGAAAAAATGATTATAAAAGTAGACAGGAAAAAACTCAACTTCATTCAAACTTTGTTTCGTTATAAAATATTAATTTTTCAGAAAATTACAAGCATTCCAAAATAGCGTAAGAAAACGATTACAAAATTTGCTTCTTTTTAAACACTTTATACTACACGATTGTATTTTTAACCATTTTCTTGCGCTATCTCTAAATGCTAATAATTTTCTGAAAAATCAATATTTTCTAACAAAATAAAGCTCAAATTTTCAGCTTTTCCTGTCTACTTTTATAATATTTTTGTTCATTTTCGTATTATGAATGAGAATAAATAGAAGAAACATAATTTTTTTTTAACGAAATAGAGCATATTTGACATTAGATTGCCCGCAGGTTTTTAGGAAAAGTGCGCATTTGATGAAATTTTGAACACTGGGCTTTATGTTTAAATTCGAAAAATCGACTTTCAGAAACCCGTTAACATCCATTCCTTGGAAGTTGTGCACTTTCCTTTTACTGAATTATTGCGGAGTTATGATAATATACATTTGTTATTCTTAGTACTGCAATTAAATTATGAGACTGAACGCCCGAATGTGCAACATAACGCAATTTTCATTGGGACACCGCCGCAGCTAGAATATTAGCTATGCATGCATTTATTTGTTTCTCTACGAAACCTAACGATGGTGTCCTATATCAATTGCTGGCGCAAAATACACTTAATTTCATACTACTGCTCAAATAGAATTTCTATCTTTCGCTGACATCGAACAAGTTAAAAGTTTGAAAACCCCATTTGAAGAAAAGTAAAATTGGTAAGTATTATAATTGTGAACGAAGAAAATTCTTGAGGTTGAAGCAATTGAATTGTTTACCTCGTAATTTCTATGAAACTGACTAATTTTTTAGGAAACGAAGACAAATTAATCTTTAATATAAATTTATGTTATCGAAAACGGTTATAATAAATTATAAGCTTCTACCTTTGTACCTGAATAATCCACCAAATACTTTATACTTGCAAGCAAACGATACACCAAATACTATACTTGCACACAAAACGATTATGTATAGTACTCACGTCGATAAAAAAATTCTTTATTTATTCTTTTCCCCATCTCCAGATAGGAAAATAAGACTAAAAATAAAATAAACTCAGAGATTTCAACTCTCTGTATGTATAAGAACGTAGTGTATGTGTAAGAAAGGTCCCCGCACCCGCATCGTGATTCCCATATGGTTTCACGGCTACATGGTCCACATCTTTTCCACCATGTGGAAACCACTTGGGAGTAATAATGGTATTCCCAGTAGAGTTATGTTTTAATTTTCAAACGAAGTTTCCAAAAATCAATATTTAAAATAAGTTTATGTATGAAAACGTAGAGAAAAACTAATCTTATAAAAATCAATACTAAAACATGATCTTTTAATGTTTAAATATTTCTTAACAAAAAATTTAATAGTGACGAATAGACTCACTTATTGTATATACTTGTACATACTAGTATAAGATACATGTTGTTTGTATTTACTTTTACAATTTGGTTACTGATTCTTACATCCCTGAGTATTATTATTATTATGAACACCATTGAAACGAATAAAAATGTTCTTTTACAATAGTGAGGTTATTTCATTAGATATATGCGAGTCATTCATCAAAATGTAAATATACTATACTAATAAAATTCATTCTATAGACAATAATTATTCTTTACAGTTCGATATACCTACTGTTACAATGATTCACGTGAATGCTGTATACTCTAAGAAACGCCTGTTTCGTAGAATGTATTTTTACATTATTACATAAAATTATTATTATAGGTATACATGCCCTGGTAGAAATTTGTCTATCTCGAAATGGCCAAAATCCTAGTAAATGGGAAGGAAAAATGGCCATTTAATCGCCT
>JAYJLV010000032.1:0-26386 GCA_036873485.1 Torymus texanus | reverse complement strand
ATTTTTTGACACTCTACTCACATGCGAAGTTTCATGAAAATCGGAGGCGGACACCAAGTGTACTTTCCTTGTAAGTGTCCGACGATTATACGTTGAAGAGACGGAAACCTCTGCCGACGATAATATCAATTTCTTCCAGTCAATTCTTTTCGCATCATGGCTTTGGCGCTCTTAAGATGAAAATTTCGTTCTCATGGAAGACATATTTTGGAAATGTGGTGTGCGGTCGATATGCTGTGTATGTTGGCAGAAAGAATTTGTAAGTGCGTACTGTAGAATATTGCGAATGTTGATGTTTCTTATTAAGATGTAAAGTTTAAACTTTAAATATATACAGAAGTGGATTGTTCGTGAATTCTTTATTGTTCTTTTGAAGCTTTTATTAAATAAATAGGAAATCTTAAAAGCGCATACCAGTTGATAACCTATTCCATGGAAGTACTAATAGACCCTAAAAAAATATTTTCTTAAAAAAATAATTTATTTGACAGAAATAGGTTATTTGATTTATGAAAGATATATTTAAATTAAAAAAATAAATATCTTTAGAGAAATACATTGTTGCTCGCTACTACTAAATTTTTTCTCAATGTACAGTCTGATTAAATTAGTATTTGCAGAAAAAATGACCCAAAATTAATTCAATAATATCATTTGATGTATAATATTTGATGTATAATAATTATGCATTTTAATTTTAAAACTAAATTTTCTTTTTTTTTAAATTATGTGCAATTAAAAAAAAAATTAACGATTCTTAAGACACTTTTATCCATTTTATTTAAAAATAATTGGTTATAGCTGCCTTTCGATTGAGGTATATGATAACAGCTTTCTTCACTATTTGGATAATTTGCGATCTTTTTCGACTTTTACTCCTTAAAGTACGACAATAAAACGCAGCTTCTAGTTGGCCTGACAAATCCAGAGTAACGTCCGAGCTTTCGAAGATTCACGGCTCGTTATGGTGCCGAGATTTAGGAGTGTTTTATTGACAGATTAAAAAGAGGGGTGAGATGCGGTTGGTTGATTAGTGGGTGCGCCAACGCGAATTTTTTTCCATCAATGCGTCGTTGTGATTTATGTTAGCTAGATGATGTTTTACGAATTTTGGAGTAATGGATTTACGTCAGACATATGAACGTTATGACAGGTTAAAAATAAGATAAAATAATAAAAGAGGATTTCCTGGTTCTTTTCATATGGTCGTTTGCTTTTTATGCCAAAATTACACACCGCATTTTACAGGTTAGATAATGCACATAAATGGTAGATGGTAAATAAATATGTATTGATTTTTATAGATGATTTGATGTTTAGTTGTCGAATAATATGGTATGAAAATAAATATTTTTCACAGGAAAACATATAAAAAAAATTTTCAATTATTTAAACTAAAATTACACAGTTAAAAGTACAGTTTTCCTTCTCAATACCGCCGTGGTTTTCTCTCTCCAATTACATTGTTGATAATAGAAAATCAATGCTGTAATAGTATCAAATTCATTTTATCGTTATGAAAGGTCGAACACGAAAAAAACCTTTTCTATTTCCCAATAAACCATTTAACAGTGAAAATTTCAACGTAGCCTATATTTTATTTTTACGACTTTTTTATTTGATAATAAAAATAATGTTTGTTTGAATAAAAAAAATATATTCCATTACTTATTTTACGATAAAATCTTGTTTTTTCACTAAAAAAAAGTAAAATGATTTTAGTGTAAATGTAGAATTTCAGCTGTATGCTATCTATATGTGAAGAAAAAGTGTTTGTTTGCTGTAGAAGTTTTAAAACAGTAGTAATAATTATTAATACTTGTTCAACTTTAGCTTACTAAAAAAAGAATGCGAAATCTAATCATTTTCTTATTCATATATCACAAAAATTTATACTGTTATTGCTAATATTGTAGTTACAAAGAAATCTGTGATTTTGTTCAGTAGTCAAGATCTGAAAAATATTTATACATTATCAAAATTCTATTCCACGAATACATATTCTATGGTTCATTCATAATGCAAAAAAACATCAAGGAAAAGTTATTTGTCAACGTCGTTCTGCGAGGTATTCGTCGCGCGTTAACCTTAATAGTGAAAATAATGGTGTGAATTCCTCCTAGTACAATACTGCATATCATAAGCATGGTTTTATTATAATTTTAATACTTTTTCCGTAGTATTTATTGTTAACTTTGTTAGGTACCAAAAGATAACTAAATAATTTAAAACTATAAATAACTTCAGAATACACAGCTACAATATATATATATATAAATAAAATAAGTTTATTAATAAAATAAAACTAGATTCGCCAGTCCTGGCCACTGAGGTTACAATCCTTTTACAAATGGCTAACCGGCCACGACTCCACGAGTCCTCTCTATTCTTCAGCTATTACCACGCTTGTCCACACGCTCTCGCTACACGGCTTTCATCCTTCTGTCCCTTCTCGCTCGCTTGCGCTCCAAGTTCTTCTCTAGCCCTTCGAACGTCACGCCCTCTATCGGTCATACATACATTTTTACCATAAGTTGATATACTACTAAAATTTTATTTCTAACAACTTATACATTTTTTTACAAGTCAACAAAGAAATAGAAAAACGGGATGCGAAGTGGAAGTTTTATTTTTTAAAATAATAATATAAAAATCTTCTAAAACTGAAACCCACTTCAATCATCTACAAAATCAGCGCAAGAGAACCATCCACTTTGGTATCACTAGCCCTCGTACTATCATGTGTATGAGTCAGCTGTGTAAGAACGGCGCAAAATTAAGATCTTTCGCTCTGCTCACTCTTCACATTATACACCTACACATTCTCTCTCTTCTCTTTCTCTCTCTCTTTTCCTCGCACGAATCATCTGCGTCGGCCACGTTCGTTCGCGCATATCAGCATTCACTATGGGAATAATTAATCCCGAGGAGCGCATGCATGCGCCGTGGGCTTCATATCACAAAATCGCCTGGCGCAAAGTGCATACATTAATACCCGGGCAGACGGGCGCGAGATATATATATGCGGGGGTGTGTAAGGGCAAACGAAAATTCAACTCCGGAAGGGCGAAAACTAATGACGCCCGATTCACCGGTTGACGTGAATGCCGGAGCGAGTTAATGTTCACCGGGACGGCGGTTGGCCCATTGTCGGCGGCGGCGACGGTATAGGCCAGTCCCAACCGACGTCGTCAACGTCGTGAGAGAGGAAACTCAGCACGCGAGCTCTTTCTTCACACGCCAGGAGATTTATCAGAGAGGAAGAGGAGAAAGGTGTCGTTTTCGGTTTTTCGGTACTAAAGTTCAAGCGGAGCGAAAGGGAACGCGTTGTTAAGCGCGTCAAGGGGGCAGAGCGTTGACAAAGAGGAGAAACATGATTAAATAGGCTGTAGAACTGTTGGCTTCATGGAAGAGAGTTATTGAAGTGACTTATCAGTTTATCAACACTGAACCGAGTGTATAAAAATACATAAAAGCTATGTTTTTCATCCAAAATGAGTCCACATAAGAATTGTCCGGGATGTATGTCTGTTACGCATGTATAGTCAAGTTCTTCGATAATCCAATCTTCACCTTATTATAAGTTTAGATTTTTTCGCTGAATGTGTATAACAGAACTTTTAATAAAAATTTACAACGTGCATCTGCTAAAACTAATTGAAATATATCTTTTCTACGTTCATTATTTTTTGAGAGTAATAATTTCCAAACGATTTTGAATGCATAATTATGAAAAAATAAATAATAAAGTGCAACTGTAAGCACACAAATATTATTAGCAAAAATTTTCGATTCTCAAAATGTTTTTTCGAGTCCATGTATGTATTTGTATATATATTTTTTATATATACATTTATAAGTTGAAAAAAATGTTATTATGCAATAATAAGTTAGTATTTGAGGTAATAGTTTTCGTGCCGGTGGAACTATAAGATTATTTTGAGTACAGCGTTAGTGTTTTACATGTAATAACAAAGTTTTTACACAAATGGGAGGGGGTACGGCGTAATAGAGCACATTATCCCTCGCTACGAAGTATTCATCTAACCTACTCGTATAATATATTATAACTTTTTAACCCTTATTTGGCACACCTCTCTAGAGTCACACACTTGTCACATTAGGATCAGACTGGTTAAAAGATTGTAAATTACATATAAAATAATTAATATTTTTACAGGAAAAATTTTCTACAATCTTTGTGGGTTCCCTTTATTAGTTAAAGTTAATTATGTTATTCAGTCAAAATTTAAGTCAGGGTAGGATGGGTTTGCTGGATAATGGCAAAAAATTTAAATTAACATGTAAATAATGATTCATCGATATTTATTATTCTATTACATTCATGTTTAACGAAAATTAGTAAGTACGGGTTGGAAGTTCGTTTTGCCGAAATTACGTGAATAGACGGGTTCTAGTGCACACGAATAACAAGGAGCTCTAACACAATTAAACTTGATTTAAAAAAAATTAATCTCAGTTTGTTATACCATATAGGAAACTGTACAGTATTTGAGTATTAATCGAAAAATTTTTCTATGTATAGAGATGAAAAAACATTTTAATTATTTTGTTATTGTCGGCTATACCGACAATTTAACAATTCATTGAATTATTATCTTGAGAAGTTGAACTTCAGCTTCCAGAGTTACAGTCTAGCTATCTAACCAGTTTTATAGGACCATTAAGAGAAAATGGTTCTCAGTTAATTCAACAAAGTTGTTTATTGTTTCTTATAAAATATTTCTTATCGCGTTCGAAGCTTTTTCTAGCATTCATGAATAGCATTATGAACAGTCATTATTTCATCGTAATGTAGCATTACCATTATTATATGAATTTGAAATTATTATTTATTTGAATAATAATTTCATGTATTAACTTTTTTGACTTTTAAACATTATTATATAGATGTTCATACAAATATCTGAATAAACTGATAAAGAAAATAGTCAAATGTCTTATCAAATAACTTTACCAATACATCAGAGGAATTGGGTGCAGAATTCCGAAAAAGCTGCTTGTGAGAGTCGAGGTGGATGAAGAAAGTCTCGAAAATCGAGTGTCGAAAATGAAAACGCAAGAGCTTCATCGCCCACTGGCTTGCTCGAAATTCAAATGGGCTTTTCTCTTCGAAGGGCGTCCGACACATTTCTGAACTTGTCCCTCTGATTACCGTTCTGCACACAGGGTCGGCAATAAATTTTTTCACATCCGAGAGAGAGAGAGAGAGAGAGAGAGCGCCTGCGCTTCTCGAAAGTTGAAATATAAATTCGTGACCTGAGCTGAATAACAATTAGGTTTTCAATTTTCACGCCCTCCACTCCCCAACTTACTGACTTATTCAATATTTCACGAGGGTACATAAAACTTGAATACATGCCTCTGTTTTTCCCTGTTGCAGATGTCAATCAGAGCGGATCGATCGACATAAAAGATTTCGACCTTGCGGTACAGGTGAGACCTATCGTTCGCACGTGTATTCACATGCATTCTTCCTGGCGATTGACCGCGTAATAATTGATTGGTTTTTGCTTGTAGAAAATCTGCGAGGCGAGAGGATGGGCCGCAGGTCATCCGAGGTTCCAGCAGACGAAGGACACCCTTACCAAAGTCTGGGACGGTCTGCAGAAACGCGCTGATGCCGATAACGATGGGCAGGTACGTATTAGGGCGCCTCGTTGTTTGTATAATTGGTAAAGTTTCGAGTAAGTCAGATGGCTAATGTAAGAAGAGAGGATTATTGACTTTACTGCCGCCACTATATATTTGCTTAATTAATGCTATAGTTAAAATGTCCTTATATTAAGAAAAGAGATTTGTAAAGTGATTGTTAATTTTATAATTTGAAGAAATTAAAATAATTTTATATTAATTTGAACTGATAGTGTACACAAGAATCATTATTACGATTTTATTATTTACATTTTACTTATAAAAACATTATTTCAATTTAAATAGCATATATAGAAGGACTAATGCAAATGAAATAATAAATGCTTTTCGTTTAACTCCCTCGTAGATACTGTTGTGGTATAGTGGTTACACTTACGTGGGGAGTAAATGGCTCGAAAGTGCGTAGCAGCGTAAAGGCACATAATTTCTCGCTGGATACGCTATATAAATGCGACAGCAAACTATTGAATTACTGCTGAAACTATCTCTTTCATTCATACTAGCTTGGAAAATCAATAATGTGTGTAAGCTTTTGCGCACAAACGAAAACCACCGATGGCTTGTAAGCGGTAGTGCGATTGATTAGGCTTAGCAATAATAATAATTCGGAGATTGTTATCACTTTGATAAACTGAAACTCCTGTTTGATTTTATGACTTACAATGGTTTGTTGACTATTATAAGATACAACAATAATGTTTTTGTTTATTGTTACGCTCATTGATATCTGTTAATTGGCACCCACGCAAAACTTTAATTGCAGCAAAAATATAATTAAATTATTTTATTGAATATAGGTTTTGTTCTACAATGTAAAATAAAAATTTTATAAAACTTCAGTTATTATACAATTAAAACTAAATCGTTCAGACAGAACGAACAACAAACCGAAGTGAATATATCTTCTTGCTTATATCTCAAGTCTTAAATATTCCGGAATAACTGAACGCATTACTCGCGCGCAAGAGACGTTTCTCTCGAAAAGGCAAAAAAAGCTCCAAGAGGGAAAGAGCACGCGAGTCGAGAAAAACTGCGCCGCGTTACATTTATATCTGGAAAAAAGCTCGTACATTCCCATTTGTGCGCGGCCGAAAAGCGCGCTCGCCTGTATTTTCACGGCCAGAAACAATTTACCGCAGAGCTGCAGCAGCCGAAGCAGCAGATGCGGCAGCAGCAGCACCGTCCCAAGGAGTGGCGAATAAATAACACCAGAGAGCGCGGGATCTAGTTCAAGGGTCGCTCGCGGGCTGCTGGCCCACCGTCGCGTTCGATGTCAAAACAGATTCGATAAAGTCCGCTTATTTGCATCGTTCATCGTGAGTCAGCGCGAGTGCGCCGCAAACGCGAAATCTCGAGTGGTTAAGTGGCTTAGATTGCCGGCCAGAACGAGAGAGAGAGAGAGAGAGAGAGAGAGAGAGAGAGAGAGAGAGAGAGAGAGAGAGAGACCCAAACGCAAACCTGAATGGATACTCCATTAGACAAATTGCGCGCGCGGGCAGGAGCAGACAAAAGTCTCGTCCGTCGTATGCAAATTGCGCGCGAGCATGTATGTGTGTGGAGATGCAGTGCGACACGGTAGCTTTATTTCTGGTGACTAATCGGCCGTTTAACTCTCTCGTGTTGCAGATCAGCCGGGACGAATGGTACTCGATGTGGGAAGAGTACGCCAAGGATCCGGAGCACGCGGTCGAATGGCAGCAGACTTACATGAACCTCGTCTTCGACCTCGAGGACACCTCCGGTGAGTATGCCGCACGGCTTTTCCCCTGCACTCTATAGACGTGCTCTTCCAATGAAAGGAGAGTATTTTTAGAGCCAGCGGGAGAAGGGGCAAGGTTAGGTTCATTCAGATGATAGATGGCTGGATGGAGGAGGCGGTGAATTACTTCTTTGAAACTCTAAATGGTTAATTGTGACACATACCTCGCGCTATCGATGAATCCCTCGGCTTTCTTGTGGGATTTTGCTATACTGACTTTTTCGTTTATTTTTTTTACTTGTAGAAATGATCGATGTAAACATTGAAAGGGTTGCAAATAGACGAGAGCACGTTAGATTATCTTTTTCAATAAGCAAGCATTACTAGAGGATGAAATTTATATTAATATTTGTAACATATCTGAAATCTTATCTTAGTTTATGGATTCAAAAGAAATTATTACGTGATTAAGAATACTTAAACTTGTTCCCATTGATTTACTGAATTACACATTATAATTTATTGATACAAGGAAGAATTAAATTTATCGACCCAATGGACGTAATCCATTAGTTAATGATGCGGATACAAGACTTATTATTAAATTTTCCGAAGTAAATCGAAGAGTGTGTATAATGATTTATTGAAAAATCGATATTCGTGTATTTGCGGAGATACTTGAAAATTCTAAATAAATACCCTACTTATCGGATTAAAATTTTTAACATTTAAAATAAATGAGAACGTCGTGACTTTGGAATTATTTTTAAATAACTCATAGTTAGTTCTTGTTTCGAATACATGTCATTAGTTATTTATTTGAAAGGTATTATATCTACCTGAATAAAAGAAAATTTTTAAAAGTTATATTAGCATTTCCATTCAATGCATGTTAACGCGCATACACTTTCAATCAGCATTTCACATTTCCGTTTTATTTGAAATAATAAAAGTGCAGGTTATTTTCCATGAATACTGACAGTACTTCTACATTTTCCGCGTACAAACAACGTAAATATCGTAGTCATTCCCTTTCTAGATAACTTTAAATTGTCCAACAATCAATCATTTATGCATCCCATTCATTAATTTTCTTCCTTGCGAAACAATCAGCATTTTTTAACTAACAAAGTTACTAAAGCTCCAAACGATGACGATTGTGCGGTGTGAATTCGCAGGTGACGGCTCAATCGATGAGACGGAGTTCAGCCAGGTGTGCAAGTCCTACGGCGTCGAGGAGAGCGAGTCGAGGGAGGCCTTCAAGAAGCTACAAGTTGTGAGTTTCCTCTCCCTCTCCATTTTCAATTAACGCGTTTGCATTAGAAAGTTGCCGCACAGGCTCGCCGATTGGCGCGATACCCGTATAAATAGATCTTCGCAGCGTACAAGTTGCTAATAGAAAGGGAGGCGATTTTCCACTCGGTCAAAGTGTGCTGAAGATAGGAAAGCGTTCGAGTCTATTGTGCTTTACTTAATTGATAGAAATTTATGTTAGTTTTATGATTCTGAAAGAAAAGAAGTTTTTAATTATTCCTTAAGACTGAATTCAGGCATGATACATGCAATTTAATAAAACACTGAAATTAAATAAACTTTCAAGTTATAAGAATTATTGGAGAATATGTAATTTACTAATATCTATAGCTACTAACGAATGACGTATTGAAACGCGATGAACGATATTTCAAATACAAATATATATATATATATATATATATATATTAAACGCAAAAGATTACAGTATCAACTAATCTGATTATACCCATTTTAACTTTAAAATCAAATAAGAATTACGTTTCCAATACGAATGTTTTGAACGCAAAAGAGTATATAATTCATTAACCAATCGTATTATACCTGTTATTAATCTTGAGGAATATTTGGAAATTATTCCGGCACAGAAAATAAAATGTTAATGCTTTCTTCTAGAACAATAGACATAAAATAACGAAAGCTAATCGAAATCGCGTAGCCATAATTGAATCTAACTTACACGAACGCTAAACAATGCAGCTGACTTATGAGCCGAAGCTGACCCAACTGTTCGCTGAGATAATAAGTTTTCGATTTATCGCCGTGGTGTAGCCCTCAATCTTTCAGTCTCCCCTATCGCCGTGCTCATACAAAATGAAGCCTGGCGTCTAGAGAACAGCGAAGCATGTAACTAATTCAGGGCACTTTGCAGGGTGACGAGGTGACCCGCGACAAGTTCGAGAAGCTCTGGGTGCAGTTCTTCTCGTCGGACGAGCCCTCGACGGCCGGCAACTTCATATTCGGCAAGACGTCCTACTAAGGGGCTGCGCCGCGTCGCCGCCACCGCGCACTCTCGCCATTCCAGCCCTCGTTCCGCAGGTGGAGCACTACTACGGGGACGACGATGACGCGACGGGGACCGTGAAGCGCCGATGAGAAACGTTAAATAGAGATAAAGAGATTGTTAACAGGCATAAGCAACACACAATGTACTGGGCATATACGCATACTAAAGAATAAACAAACAGAGAAAGGAAATAGGCAATGTCGTTCAGATGGATGTTAGGTGGCCGTACGCGTCGAAAGCGCGAATCGGCTGCTAAACGCTATACCAAACTCTAACACCGCTGCTGCTACTTCTACTGCTCTTCTTCTCTCCCTGGCGGATTTCACGCTTCTTTACGCTTTCTCCCTATAACATACCTACGCATACTACAGCTTTTGTTAACGCTCGACTCTTGACAATTCACCACCCACTGACTACCTTCATTTTCTTCCTTTCCCCTTACGATTTCGTTGCAGAGCACACTATTCTTGTAACCAATGTATGGAAAACAAGCTGATAAATGGCTGAAGTAGAGGAGTTCAATCGACGTTCCTAGAAGTCAATAATGTACCATCATTGTCAATGAACAGCAACAAAAAAAAAAGAAAAAAATTATTGTGTGCAACGGATCATGAATTGTATTATCGCGTTGATTTGATGTCTTGGTGTATTTATTCCAATCATTGTGAGAACAAAAGAGATGACAAAATGCCAAAATGTGTTATTGTAAATGGTTGTTTCTGCAGTCATCAGACTAAAAAGATGAATTAACGAATACTTGTTGCTTTTTGTTAAACAAAAAAGAAGAAGCGTTTCTGATTGTACCTACATATCTTAGCGGTCGGGACAAGTCCCAATGGATCGCAGGTTGTATTTTGATCGACAAACGGTGAAGAAGTAACAAAGTAACCTCACCAATGCAAAAAAATTGTCATGAGCCAATAAAAGACAAAGAATATTTTAGTATTCATAAAGATAAAATGAAATAGGAAACTAATTAATCGTAATTTTAAAGCTATATTACAAATATACATAGACGAGATAATATTTTTCGACTACACCGATGGAAGTCTACGGTAAAGGGAATTAAGAAAGAATGTAAAGTATTTGCTATCTATAAAAAATAATGAGAAGGACTAGGATCGTGCAGAAAGGAAGATAAATAATGTATATTGTGCTATCGTGTACAATGTTGTTACGTCGAAATGTATGTTTTAATGAATATATTATATATATATACATCTCCGTTGAAAGAATATATATATAATCATAATTGTCATCTAGAAGTTATCGTATAAAGAAAATGTCATTAAATATATAAAAAGAAAGAGTGAGAGAGAGAGAGAGAGAGAGAGAGAAATTGAGTATATATCTGTAAAGTAATACTGCTCAGATTAATCAAAAGAAAGATAAAGAGAAAAAAGTAACAAACATTCCAGGTAAAGAAACAGAGAGAAGAGTTGAATTTCGTTAGGTATTTTCGTTGGCTTTCCGAAAGGTCGATCACTGCCCAGAAACACGCGCGGGTACCATGTACCGCCAAGGCGATCCTCATCCGTAAAATCCACACGTAGACGTATGAAAAAAACAAACAAACAAACAAACAAAAATAAAACGAGAACTAGCAAAAAGTGACCGCGGAAAATCGAAGAAAACACGCGCAGCCCCGGAGGTGTGTGATATGACGCCGCGAATTCTAAGGGATTTGGATCGTGTGTGTGCGTGGCGCGAGTGATTTGACGAACGCGCTAAAAGTCGTTTTTTCCTATCTATAGAGCTGGGGCTCAATGCGGATTCCCAGCTGGTTTTCTTTTAGTCTGTAAGATATTGACCTCTTAACGTCCGACAAAATAAAAGAAATTGGGTTCAATTAAAAATCGGTACTTCGGCGTTAAGGGATCAAAAAATGCTATGATATTCTCGAAATTCTTTACTATTATGCTTAAAACTGTAGTTTATGATACTATACAGGGTTTAGTTGAGAGTTTTTGATTGCAGGCAGTTTTACTATAGTTTTCAGTGATTTAGTTAATTAATGAAACGTTTGAACGAAAAGTTCAACGGAAGCTTCTTCTTTATGCAGTTCTCTGGTTTAATGGTAAATGTTTATGTCATTGCTGTTCACAATTTCTAATTGTAAACGTAAACGTACATAAATATAAGATGAAAGCCTGTCGAAAGCATCGACTATGTTATATATGATAATTATTCTAACCGAATCTTAATATATATAGTGTACTGTTTGATGACATGTGAAATAATTTGTCGAAGTAAATAAAAAATCGATATTTGTCTTGAGTTGCTTAACACAATATAGTTTTTGCTATTATTAATGTAATTTTCCTGTTTCCTGATTTGGGTATTTAGTTTTTAATTATAATATCAGTTTATTTTATAATAAAAAATTAATTATTCGTTTTCTAATGTTTCAAAAATTTTCTTTTAAAAACATTTTTGCCATCATTAAAAAAAAAAGAAAAAAGCAATAATTACACTGAGAGAAAATTCTGGTAACTGTTATTATAGAAGTACCAGATTTATAGTGTTATATCGATACAATCATAAAATATAGTATCGTTTACAAATCAAATTATAACTATCCATGCCATAAAAAATAGTAGATGACAACATCTATCAGATATTTAGTTAAGTAAACGTATACTAATTCAAAATAGTGAAAAACATAACATCAAATTTTCGTAAACAGAACTCGAAAACATAGTAATACCAACTAATGATAACTTACTATCACAGATAACATTTATTGCTAAAATGTCATGGTTATTTTTAAAATATTATAATGTAATCTACAAGAAAGTCATGTAAATGTAACAAAATTTCACTTTACTATATAAAATAGTTATTTTTACCATACCCTTTTCTCTCAGTGTAAGAATAGCTTAGTCTGTTGATATACATTAGAATAATAAAATCAATTAATTAATATTTTCAAGGATGATATCGGAGACCTATCAAATAATGCAGAAAGATATTAAAATATTTAAGTTTTACCACTTTGATGTAATATTTTACTAAAATGATTGATGAAAAAAACGTACCAATAAATGAAAGTATCTAAAACTAAAAAGTATAATAAATAAAATGAAATATTTAGTTAAAAAATGTTCTATTATTTAATGAAAATCAAAGAACTTACCTGTTGTCGACAGCTTACCTTGTAGTTTTATTACTGCTTGAAATTCTGTAGATAGGGTAGAGCGTCGGTAATACAGAAAACGGCTCGCTTATTTTTATTCAAATATACTACTGATAACACCTAATGATAAAATTACATTGCCCATTACTTTCAGCAGTAATTTATGATCGAACCAACTTGATATGATGTATTATGTATATATATGTAAGAAAAAAAGAATGAATAAATTAAACAAACATTTGTTAACATATTTTTCGATAAGAGTGATTAAGGTAGAGGTAAGTATAAATTATTACTACAAAATTTCTCAGCAATGTTATAATAATAAGATACAAGTGGATTTCTCATATTTGATATAAAAACTTCTTGACATTGTCGGGAAATCAAGTTTGTTTCATATCACTATCCGTACATACATTGGCGATTTTTCTTGGATCTACGTACAGTTTTTCACCATTCAATTCGTGATCTTCATGTCTCGTTTAATAAAAAATCAGTCAATGTTATAGTAGCGCATATTTAATAGGCTACGTACGAAAATTAGGGTGGCGAGAGCAGGATTGGCGAAAGGCAATATCAAGCTGAGAGATTGCAAAGAGGGCGCCTATACAGTAACTTAATAAGGCAATAAATAACATGAAATCCAGAATACAATGAGGAGAGAACTGATGTCCCGGGGATCCTCGTGATGCGCGCCTTACGCGCCGGGTTAATTGCCAGTATATTGCCGTGGCGCGCACGAAAATAGTCGAGAGATGGCTCTTTGTAGACGTCTTTCCACCCCACCCACCGTCGACGATGTAGGTGCGCTGTTTTCCCTCCGTCGAGTTTTCACGAGTCGCTCAAATCCTTCTCGGTCGTCAGGACTTGGAAGACTGGATTTCTGTTCCCGAAATGTTCATAGTTTTATGTGTCATCGCGTGTCTGATTGCATCCATTGTCCTTTTATGGCTCGTTTCTTAGAATAATGAAGGTCAATATTTTAAAATAAGTTAATAGTAAGTTTCTTGAATTGTCGAATAATGAAAAACTTTCATCTAATAATCCGTTTTCATGATCTTACTTTATCCACATAAAAAGTTTTTTTTTTGCAATTACATTAATTTAATTAAATACGTTAAATATAATAAAATGGGAATCTTTCGATTTCAGGATCATAAGAGATTATTTTTATCTTTTACTTTTGTGATAAAAGATATCATTACTGTTAAATCTTTTATGCAGTTGATTTTTTAGACACATAAAAATAATTATTGTATCATTTCAGGAATCTTTATGGTTATTCTTTACTAACACAGACCTACAAGAAAGTTAGTTGTACTGGAGGTTTGACTGAGCTATTTCCGACAATTTCGACTAACTGAAACTTCAAAAACTCGTGGGAAAATCCTTTTTGGTCCCTCATTAGTTAACGCAGAAATACAGGAAATGTTCAGCACATTAGAAATTCATGAAAAGTATAATCTGCATTTTAAAACACAATTAAGATGATAATTCAAAACTCCATAACTATAAGGAACTCCAAATCTAATAGTTGCGTCGCTTGTCATATCTCATAACCTTAGAAGTTATGATTACCCGCTTTTACATCTTTTATCTTTAAAGAACCTATTATTATAAAATCTCATTATATACTCATTATTGTACCCTCCAAAAATGAGTATTACATTTATAATATTTCTTTAAATACATACTATCGGCGTATGTTGAAAATGTAATGAAACTTAATATTATATTTAAAGAACAACAAATTTTTGTTTCGAGACAATTATAACGCCTAAGCAATACTAACTCACGACCATCTGGAAACTCATCCCCCCTCGAAAATTAGCAAAAGAAGCTTGTATTCTTACAAACTCGGTCTGATGTTTTGCGTGACGCAGAACCACTTAAGTGATTCATGAATTCTCCAACACTTCCGTGCGATCTTTCATTTTTCGTTTTTATAATTGAAATTCATGGTACGTCCCTAAGGCGCACAATGAATCCGACGACACGACACCGCTCTTCGCTCGCTGAATCTGCTTTTCAGTTGTGTGGATCTTCGTTGGCGCGCAACGTTCTCACTTCTGCTTGAATAGTGAAAAAGTAAACAAGAGCGTTTTTAAAAAGTCTGGGCATTTGAGTATGGACGAATATTTTTTGTCTTTGCGCGTTGTTGCGAAACCGACTTTCTTAGTACGATAGTTCTTATATATGAAAAAATTCATTAATGATCCTTATAATCAGCGCAATATTATTTGAATGTATTTAGGGAGTACTTCTTCAACTAGATAATATACTATTTTATTGACAAAGAGATAGTTTCACATCCAGATTTCGTGTTTGGCTCAAACTTCGGTGTATGTTTTTGGACGTTAAAATATGAAAAACAACAATATTATGGTGCGGACGAATCTATTTGAATATATTCCTAGCATTGTGATTGGTAGTTTAACTTGTAGTGAATGTAGTGGCGTAGACGTGAGTGGAGTACAATTAAAATGTTTATACATTCACGATGGTAAAAATTGAAAGGAAGGTAGTTGTATACGGCTTTCTTATGTTTGTATTTATTATGTTGTTAAATAATGAAAACGGAGTGAGGAGGGGGGGGTCCAATGATTCGACGACTCATTTGAAAATGAAGTCAACTATCGCCGATCTCCATTCAGACATGAATACTGTAGATTGTGCAAAATTTCGAAATTCTATATTACGAAAATCATATTTTCGAATGTAACAATTCACCTACTATTCAGAGCATCAAATTTCATAAATACTATTTTACAGCGAATGAAAAAGTTTCTAACGAGTTAGATTCGCTTTAAACGAGTTTCATTGGCTGTAAAATAGTATTTATGGAATTCGATTCTTTGGACAATAGGTGAATTGTTACATTCGAAAATATGATTTTCGTAATATAGAATTTCTAAATTTGGCACAATCTACAGTATTTATGTCTGAATGGAGATCTTTGATAGTTGACTTCATTTTCAAATGATTCGTCGAATTATTGGACCCCCAATGAAAACTGGAATTTTCGAGTCCCGGATTTTTCTTGTGTAAATTAGTATTTTCAGAAAAAAGTGAAGAAGACGAGCAAACCCCGGGGTCCTTTTATCCATGGTGTACTGTGGTTCTTTCTCTTTAAAGGCGTGCCTACAGGTGCTAATAGATAATGGTCCGAATAGAAAATGAGAAGGGCTTAGCTTACGTAAACGTAAGGTCCTGAGGTTGTTTTCAGCAAGAGCCTCTAGATAAGTGTATAATGGTGCGCAGCTACGGTATGAGAGCGGATTAATTGAGTCTTAATTTGCCTAACAGTCGCCGTACCTATAAAAATATTTAATAACAATAAACTAGAGTAATATATAATTGAATGATGTTTATGTAACTATTTACATAACATGTATGTTTACAAAGTGGTAAATTATTTAAAGCAATGAATTATCAAATAGTAAAAAAATAGAATATCACGAATACAATTGCTATATACAAAATAATATAGAAAAAAAATAGTTATTTCTATATTCATGGCATTCATTGCTATACAATTGTGACAGTGCGATATTAGTTTATTTTGTAAACATATTTTTATATTATCGGATATTAATCGTGCTTTTCAATACAAATGCTTCATTATAAGCCTGTTTTTTTTTTTATAATGGAGCACAAGTATTACATTTTTAATTTCTGAAGGATGACGATTCTATCAACTTTTTGATGCGCCTAGTGCTATTTAAATAAGTAATAGACATTGTAGTAGAGCCGTCAAAAATTGATAAAAGATATTTTTATCTCGAAAACAATAATAACTGATAATTTTTAGGCCGGATCGCTTCTCGGGAGAGCCTTATAAGTTTCGTCAGGGCAAAAATTGTAACCCTTCAAATTCTGAAAATTTACAACATAAAAAGTATTTTCCACCCAAAATGACTCCATTTTAAGCGTTTTCCTAGATGTATGTATGTTTGTACGTATGTATGTAATCAAGTTTCAAGATTATCTCAACGAATTTTCCATAGATCCAAACGAGCTTCGACGCTGGTACTCGTCTAATTATAAGTAACTGACAGTTCTCTATCGAGCCGAATCCATCGTCAAATAAAAAAACGGCAGAGTCAATAAAAATTTAAAAAATCGATTTTTGGACATACGTTGAACAAAATTAACTTTAAGTTAACAACAACAAATGCATCTGCTAAAACTAATTAAATCACGTCTTTTTTACCTTGAAAATTTTTTTCTACGAACAATATTTGGCAATAGAATAGCGAGAAAACCGCTAAAAACATAAAAAATAGTCATTTTTGCTATTATTTTACAGGATTTGACTTTACACGAAAATGTTAAATGTAAAAGTTATAGATAATATTAAAACAAAACTTTTTCCTGTTGAACATTTTTTTCAACGATTGATTCCAAAGTGAAATCCGAAAAAAGCGATTTTTAATGCCTACCTAAAATGGTCAATTTTCGTTTATAGCTTAGCAAGATTTGATTTTATACAAAAATGTTAAATACAAGAGTTGTAGATAATATTTAAACAAAACTTTTTTCCCATTTAACATTTTTATATAAAATCAATTCCTGACGAGTTAGACCTATAAGAACGATTTTAAACACCTAAATATACATAACTTGACAAGATTTGATTTCACGTTCAGTTAAGTTATTATCCCATTTCTTAGCACTCGCACACGTTGTCTCCACTTTTCATTAAGCCAATGACATGTACGTATAAAAAATTGAATCCGTATATGTTTACAGTATTTTATGAATTTTAAGCTCAATTTTAAACTCATCTAACTTTTGAAGAAATTAACATTTTCTAATTCTGAAAAAGGTCTGAAAGGCTCTGGCTCTCGAGCTTTTTTCTTTTCTCAAAGGTTTATATTAAGTTATTTTTGGTTTATATTAACATCTTTTAAAAATCTAATTATTATCAGCAAAAATGATACTATTAAATCGATCGTGTTCCTATTTTTTTTACATTCAAAAAGACCTAAAGAACAAAAAAAAATTATTTTGTGAGTGTACCATCAGAAATTTCTTTATTTTTTTCGAGATGTAAGAGCAAAATAATTTTGGAAATAAAGTAAAGTACCTAATACTGGAACATATTGTAAATCTGACCCCATAACGGGACAACGAAAAATGATACTGTTACTCATGAACATGAAAAAGAAAAATTAATTCATTATCTTTGTTTATGCTATTATCTATGTAGCCCAGTTGATATTGAGTTGATTCAAGGATTTGATTTATCATAATACAGTGGAAAATTTTTGGTGATACATAGATCTTCTTTACCGCATCCCGATAGCGAAATACATTTAAAAATATACGTCTCGATATTCGTTGTTAACTTTGTCCTGCTATTGGATCCACATTCAACATATTTTACCCTATGCTATTCATATATAGCAGCCTCTTGAGCAATAATTTTGAACTTACTTATTTAATAAAAAGAAATATGATCATGAGTTTCTTTAGTTGAAAATAATAAAAAAGATCAAAAGCTAATTATTTATGTCCAAGAGATTTAATAAATTTTACTTATTCCTTTTAAAATATGTTTCTGAACTTACCCTAGATGTTTTTGTCACCGTATCGAGTACTTTACCTTAGCCCATACGCGTGAACATTTTACGTATACATAAATTTGACTATTTTCAGTACAGTGGAAGTGTCGGTAGTTTGAAACCTCGAGGTGAATATGACGTAAATGAAATAACCGCGCGTCACGTAGAGAAAAGCGTGGCAGAACCATCGTTATTTCTATTTTGTGTTTTGCATTCAGCTGTATGACTGTGTTTTATTATTCTGTGGAGATAATTGGTTTGGATGAGGAGGCGGCAGAGGCCCAGCGGAGAGTTTGCCGGACGCTGCCGCCTTTATTAACAAGTACCTACGAATTTTCAAGTTATGTATATACGGATGAGTACATGCGTTGGCGTTTTCTTTGAAAAAGCCTTTTGCATTTTTCACTTTTTGGGTTGTAGTCGGCTTCTCGCCTAATTAGAAGATACTTTTTTAAGGCAGTTTATTTTGAGCGAATTGTGGCATAGTTGAATTTTAGAAGCGGGCTGTGGAGTACGCAATTGCAGCAAAGGCCTTTTTTAATATTAACTTTCATTCAATCTTTGTAACGATCATTTGTTGAGATTTTTAAAGATTCATAAATTTTACATGTTTAAGCTGATTTTGGCTGATATAGTTCTTTGTACAAGCTCGTTCTAATTTCAGAGTTAAAATTTAAAAATACTGTTGATTTTATACAAAAGGGCAAATATACTTTTATATTTAAATTTGATAGATTTATGGCTCAAAAGCTTTCTAGAACAAGCGATTTTATGCTTTATAAACATTTCATTTCATCCAAACCCTTTAAGGCACATCACTCAATTGTTGGTTATGAAGGAAAATTATTTTATTTTTAAACGAAAAATTATTTTAATACCGTCAGACAATAAGTTTATTTATAAATTTTTCTCCTACGCATTTATGTATAACCTATTTATTTGATAAAGCAATAGTATGCACAATGAAAAAAGATCATTAGTGTAAAAGACTTACGGCGAGCTAACGTTCTTTAAAAAATTTCCTTTCCTTTAAGTATCTTTGTCTGTATATGATTTTCAAGAATTACAATTAACCTCACACTTACAAAAGTAGCTTCTAGGTAATATAGGAAATCTTATTATAGGCCCAAACAGAAAATCAGTTTCATATCAAATAAATATTCTGTAATTAAGAGGAATCCATTTAACTGTAAAGTTTAAAGAAAATTCTGTCAAATTTACAGTTAAATGGATCTTACTTACAGAAGATTTATTTTATATAAAACGGATTTTCTGCTTGGACCAATAATAAGAAGATTTCTTCTGTCACTTAAAAGCTACATTTGTGAGTGCATAATTGAATGCTTTCGATTCCCAAAATAATTCAGTAATTTAATAACACTCATAATTTTTACACTTACTTTTTACATATTAGTCTTGAGCTTTTACCAAGTATGTATCAAGCACGTATGATGACGCACGCACAAGGCATTGGATAGAACTACTCGCATTCGAATTTACGGTTTCTCGATTTTTAAATTACTCGAGTACGAAGTAGCAGCGCCAACGCACGAAGCCCACTCATCCGTAGGTGAGCGGATATTGTGTTCGCGAGGAGATGAGGAATGCGTCCGGCTAAGGGAACCTACCGAGCATTATTTTTCGGCATTAGCCTCAACCGTTTCACTCATATGTTTTATACAATACCAAGAGTCTTATCTCTTCTGGTTATGAGCGTGTATCATGTTGTTATTCTACGTAATTTGTATCAGTACTCACGTAAATTTGAGAGTGAAAATATAGCAAGGTTCTTAATAAGAAAATCCTTATTTCAATTTCTAATTAAAATTTTTTTCTTTGTAGAGAATTCTATCAACTAGTAACGGTGAGAATGTGATTATATTATTCTGATATTTTTAGGAATAAAGTACAAGTGTTTTCGATGAATCATTGAAATAAGATGTATGTTTACGGGGTTATATCACAACAAAATGTTGGCCAGATGACTTGAATATGTTTTCGATGTTACATTCGGCGAAATTTGAGATGCAAGCTTCCCATGACCAAAAAAGAAAGGCCTAGCTACTAGAAGTGAGTATGGAAAATATATAGGTCAATTGCTGGGACAAATAGGCTACAGGTTGATGAAATGGCAAGAATATAGATACTGTGATAATTATAAACTGCGGAAAAATTATATTTCGTATTTTAACGAATAATAATTCAAAAAAACTTTATTGATTTTAATTTATTATAAATCACATTTCTACATACTCATGAAAGTTAAAAAATAACTTTTATTTTAACTAACTTAACTTCAAAATTAAATAAGGACTAAATAAATACATGTTTTGCTATGAAAAAAATAATTTCCATCAACTTTACTTCTAAAACAACATAACGAGAGCATTTCTCAGAAAAAAATAGAGTTTTACTCATACGAGAATCCTCCCGAAACCCTTCGTTTTTATGACACAGACGATAGCAAGTAAGCTAATGCTGTTCGTGCACGTTTTTTGGTGTACTTGTCCCGGTATTGCAGACGTCATGTCAGCTAAAATTAGATGTGAAACTCTCAGTTTGCTCGTGTATTATAAAAAGTGCGTTTCAAAATAAAACATGTTTATTCCCTGGTGGAAATTAAAATCATTTTTTGAGCAGTAAATGGCTAGTTTGATCCAAAATGGGAAAAAAATGGACTCCAGTTTTCTTCCATAAGTGTAACGATTTTTTTAACCTATTTTTCACATTTATTGGCCGCAAAGATGGTCACAATTTTGTACTATCTATTAATTTGACATTTTAATGCTAGTTAAAATAGCTAGTCGACGAAGCCATTATAAATCTAGTAACAAGCGATTTGTTATGGCGATGAGTAAGAGAGATAGAATCACGTGTCAAAATAACGATTTTGGTTTGTATCTTATAGAATAAAGCTGTAAATAGTACAAAGACTACTAAATTTTTTTTATATTCCAGTAAACTTTCTATTAAGAGTATAAGTTTTCAAATATATAATTAAATTGTTATGTAATTTTAATGTAAAGATTTTCAGGTTAGGGCCATTCCATAAAATGGGAGAAGTTGATAGAAAAAAGCGTTATACAACTGTCTAGTATTTAGTCATTTCCTATGGCCAGTTTCTGTTTTCCTTCCCATTTTTAATGTACTAATTTCTACCAGGGTTAATAATCTATATAATTTAAATAATATGTATGAATGCGGTAAATTTGTGAAAAATTCTGAATATTTTTCAGTTAATAATTATGGAAATTTTCACTGCTATGTAGTTCATGTCATAGCAATTACTTCCGTTGAGCCGTTTCCATCGAAGTGTGCGACATCAATTACTTCTTTCTAATCGCTCTTTTTTTCTTGTAGGACTAATAGCGAAAAAAAATATCGATCGATTTCTTGTATATACTGGAATGCGATAACGCATCTCAACCAATTGGACAACTTCGGAAATTGACTTTTATCAAAATTTACACATGGTCACTGTGTCATATAAACGTATATGAAGCTTGTTTTATACGCTGGAAGAGTAAATATATTCCTCCAATTTGTGCGTTGCGTCTCAGTGATTGACGTTAACCAAATCAAATCAGTAAGAGAAATAACTTATTCTATATGGTAACGATTAAAAATGCATCCGATTTATCTCCTTTATTAAAATTGATGGTTACCTATTTAATTTCGCGTTTTATTCGCAATCCGATTGGTCGGAAGCGTTATCATGCTATAACTATGTGCGTGGCAACATGATGTTTTTTGTTTATATTTTTATTATAAGGTTATTTCTTTCCTTGTTTTTGTAATGTATATGGAAAGTACAGAGTATTTCTGCGTATGATCTAGTTTAAAAAAAAGTTTATGTAAACAAATAGTGGAGCCAATGTAGTATCCAACGCATGAGCAATATGTGATTGTTGAATCATAGGCCTTATAAATATGGGTATATACGGACTATCTTTTCTATTATCAGTAAGAGCATTTGTGCGTTACTAGAAAGCTGGAAGCGTTGCAGTATATCGCATCAGTTGCATGTACGAGGCAAAACTATTTTGATCTATTGGACAGTTTTGAGAAGTCATAATTTTCAGGGAAGAGGATATAAAAATGGGTTGAAAAATGTTATTTTTCAACTCTCGTTGTAAAGGGTTTTATGATGTGTGTCTTATACAAAAATATTTTTTGGCAAATTAGCATCAAAAGTTTCACCTTATTTGCAATCCGTTTCGTAATTTTATTTAAGTACATTGTACGAAATGAAAAATTTAATGTTCAATTTGTTTTACCTCAAAACTACATTTTTGTTACTTTAACAGAAAATTTGCGAAAATTTGCGAAGCGATGTCATATTTAAAATATATTAAGTATATGTTTGTCAACTCTGTTTTTGTATTAAGAAGTGTAGTGTACTCTTATTCAAATTTTTCAAGAGTACATGGTTGGATTAAAATTTCTTCCTATTTCAATTAGAAAATTTAAAAAAAATGGTTATAAATTAAAGTTTCTAGAATATAGTTTAAAATTTGTTGTACAAATCTCCTGTTAAAGTAAAAAATATTGTAAATTTGATATTCCATTTCATGCAATGTAAATAGAGTTATAAAGAAATTGCAAATTGGATCGAAATTTATTAGTTGTTATTTTTTTTTTTTAATTTTCTACGAAATACATACTTTCAAAATAGGAAATGGAAAATGATTTTTTCAACACACTCCAGTATCCTTTTCCCTTAAAACGGAATAAATCGATTGCTAAAAAAGTTGTTTACTTTTACGTACCTTCACCCATCATTCTGAAACATACTAAGAAAAAATCCACGTCATTCATTCATCACATAATGTTACTTTTCTATTTCAATTATTCAAATGAACTTCAAAATAGAATATTATATCCTCCTATCACTATTTCATAAATTATTCAACTGCCCTCGAAAATCTCATCGTATATTCCGCGATATTCATATTGCTTTTTAGAGCCACCACAGCGTAAATAATGCGTATCTTGATAATGAATCAACGAATGGACGCACCCATCCAACCTCATTGTACTTACGAGCGCTTGAAAATAAAAAAATAAAGATCTCGAGCGCGCAAAAGCGAGTGTGTTTGTAAGGGCTCGTGTATTGCGTCAAAGCCGTGCGGATTGCTCACTCGCACTTTTTTGCTCCGTGTAACAATTCCAGTACACGACCTCGCATTAATTTGTGTTGTGGGTGTATTCGCCCCCTCTCTTTCTTTCATATTCAATTGTAAACATACTTAATCGATTGAATTAATGAAGTTGCCGTTGTCAGTACAGACGTATGTAACCGCATCAAAAAGGAACCCGAGGAAGCGTTTCTTAGAATCGAATAAGAATATCTTCAATTGTTTTAGGCTCTAATTGTTTATGTATACCTACAATGAGCAAATTATTCAGCGATATGTTGGAATTATTTAAGTACTTCTCTGGCGAAACAATCTATTGATAACAATTAATATAATGGCCTAAAGAGTTCTAATAAATAAAAATTATTGTTGTATTACTCTAAGGCATTTAGGAGATATAGAGAACAAGACTGCTGTTTAGGGGAAAAAGCCATAGGTGGGGGGGGGATAAAGATCAACTTTTAATTTTTCTTCTTTATAGCAAATTTATCGTAGAATACAATGCCTCAAATCGCATTTTAAAATTCTATTTCGTTTAGAAAATACAGCGTAAAACTGAAGATGGAGTTATTCCTTTTTGCATATTTATAGATTTTACTATAAAACTCTAACTTTTAGACATGATATAACTATTATTGTTAGATATTTGGTTAAGGTAATGCGTAGAGAATAAAAGATAGGACATTTAGTAGAAAAGTAAGTTGTCTTTATTAAAAATACAAAGCTATCTAAATAGGTCCTGCTAGGACGAGAGACGCGCTCTGACTAATGAAGCGCCCTGCGCTCTCCCGACTCGGCGCCTGCCCGTGACGTCACAGAGCAAGTTCATGACTATATAGCGCATAATAGAGGGCATTCGTTTATTCCAACAATTATATTAATCTTATATTATTATTTTATGTTTTAAGTTCTGTAACGGAGTGGATTCAGGGGAAAATACGAAAAAAATACGCGCTGATATCGGGACATGAAACCCGAGCCTTCCGGACGACAGTCGAGTGTCTCTACCGCGAGACTACTAACGCACTGTCAAACTGCATGCTTCTATCCAGTATAAGTCGCCATGTCGGTAATACAGGTACCTTCCATGCGCCAGTTATAGCTCATAATAACACAGCCTATTTCTAAATTGGCGTTGTAAACAAACCTATAGTAATTTTAATTTGAGGTAAAAATTCAGGTATACTTACTCTACCTATAGCAACGTACGTATGAGATACAAAAAGTTGGTTTGAAGTTGGTGAATATGGTCAATGTGATTTGAACTCACATGCAATTTTTCAATGCAATTTAATTAGAGTAAACATATATTGCTTCCTCATAGAGGAAGCTTTGCAACGATGAAACAATTTTCAAGACAAAAAATGTTCAAAAAGATGTTTTAAGGCGATATATGTCAATATATGTTGATTTTGAGAAATTTTTTTTTCGTGGATGTATGTATGCATGTGTGTGTATGTGTGTAAACTCTTTATATGTTGGAAACAAATCGACCAATTTCGTCGGACAAAGCCTATTCTCTTCATCTCGCAAAAAAACTGGTACCCTGATGGATTTGAATTTTTATTGACTTATTTTTATAACCAAAAAACGATTTTGAATTATTTTATTTTTATTTTTATATATCTTACAGCCATTATTACTTACCAGGAGAGTGCACTACCTTCGGGTCCTGGATTTGGCTTAAACTTTGGGATAAGTTTTTGGGTCTAAAAATATAATGAAAGCTGCAATAATAGATCCTAACGTTCAAAAAAACTAAAGTTCTCGACATTTTTAGGTTTATTTCGAAAAAAGTCATGAAAAAAGCCTCTTTTTAGAACGGTAGCCATTTAACTTAGAAAAGTTATAAATCTTATTTTAATATAGAAAATAAAACGAGACAAGATGACCTTCATTTGCTTTTTTAAGAATTACAAAATGTTGATTTTTTCCAAAGTTATAAAAGTTTCAAATTTATCATCGATAGTGCACTAAAATTGATTGTTTGATTTCCTGAATATTTTAATGCACTATCGATGATTAATTTGAAACTTTTATAACTTTGGAAGAAATCAACATTTTGTAATTCTTAAAAAAGCAAATGAAGGTCATTTTGTCTCGTTTTATTTTCTATATTAAAATAAGATTTATAACTTTTCTAAGTTAAATGGCTACCGTTCTAAAAAGAGGCTTTTTCCAGACTTTTTTCAAAATAAACCTAAAAATGTCGAGAACTTTAGTTTTGAGCATTAGGAACTAATATTGCAGCTTTCATTATATTTCTATACCCAAAAACTTATCCCAAAGTTTGAGTCAAATCCAGGACCCGGAGGTAGTGCACTCTCCTGCTTAAGGGAACAAGCCATGGTTGGAGGTCGAAAAAATCGATTTTTTTTTATTTGCTTTTTTTATAGCAAATTTTCTATAGAGTATAGTGCAAAAACCGCATCTCAAAATTCGATTTCGTTTAAAAGATACAGCTAAAACTGTGAATCTACTTTTTTACATATTTAGCGATTTTAGTCTACAAAATACATCTGATTATCGTAAGCCATGCCAAAAACTAATTTACGACCGGTTTTCCGGTCAAAGAAACAAATAGTTAATATTTTTAAATGTTAACTTACTAATTTATAAAAATAATTTTTTTAAGTAATTTTTTGAATAATTTTTAATAAATAATAATCTGAAATTAAAGAAAAACGTTTCGTCTACAAAATTAAACAGAAAAAGACATTAATTAAATATTTTTATATTTTATATGTACATATATGATTTATATATGTACAGAATTTTTAAATGCACCTTACAAAGTCAAATCGAGCGCCATTTGCTACTTTTGAGGCGTATAATACGTCGCTGTAACAG
>JAYJLV010000027.1:13328677-13356777 GCA_036873485.1 Torymus texanus | reverse complement strand
GTGTATATATGTGTATGTGTGTGTGTATATATATATATATATATATATATATAAAATTGCGACTCTGAACGTCTCTCGTGTGACGTTCTGAGAGTATAGGGTGGTAAGATATATACATTATAGTGTATACCTATATATGTGGTTGCGAGGGATTGGAAAAGGTTATTCTTTGTTATGTCTTTTTTTTTGTTCTTTTTGAAGAGGAATATGATGATGATTGACGGGGTATTTCAATTGGCGCTAGTCGTAATTTTAGGCGATGCGAACTAAATAGTCATTCCTTAATCCTTATGTTCATTTGACTGAATGAATATGTGAAGTGAAGTAATGGTTGGGAAGGTTTTGGTATTTCGATATTGATAAAAGAGATTACTTTACTTTTATCTATATTGTTGATTAATGAAGTAATAATATATTTCAATTCATTAACCAATATGATAAACAATCAAAGTAAATTCTTGATCAATGTAGTAAATTACATTGAACGACAATGTGATATAGCTGAAACAATACACATCTGTGTACGTCCAATATTACATTGCACATATATACGTATATAGGTAACTTAATTACCAATATTGCAGAGAAACGCCAATGGCGATCGATCCTACTAACAATATCTCTCTGATGAAACAATATATTCATGCATTGTCAATAACAAATAGCTCCAGCCATCAACGCTTATATATACAATTACTATATATTGATGTACCAACAATATTGTATTCTTTATACTAAAGTCAATAAAAATTTGAAATTTTCAGTGGCAAAGAAAGTGCAACCGACAGGCGAAATGGTTCCACCCGATGGCGGCTGGGGTTGGTTCGTCCTGTTTGCCGCGGTGATGGTCAACGTTTTGATCCCAGGCGGCATCAAATCCTTCGGCGTCATCTACAAGGCCTTCCTTACCACTTACAGCGCCTCGGCCTCCACAGCCGCCTGGATTCCCGCGCTCTGTTACTTCCTATATAGTTCCCTAGGTACGTGAGTCATTGACTTTTTTTTCGTTAGTGATAAGTAACTACGACTGTGTATAAAAAAATACATATATATATATATATATACACGGGGAACAATTTTGTAGTAAAAATTATATTAATTTATACAGTAGCTGCGGGGTAGATTCATATTTTTATGAAATTTATTATAACTTATATAAAAAAAATTTCTATTATATTTTTATTTTTTACAATATGGAAAGTATTTTTTACTGTAAACTCAAATGATTTTCATGAACAGATGAATCTGTATTTACTACGTATACTATAAAAAAAATATTGCATATATGTTTAAATAATTTTTTTTTTTTTGCTTAACCAGTTATGGTCTAATTTTTGCAACTTACAAAAAAAAAATTATTTCCGAAATAATTTTGCTAAAATAGAGTATAAGAAACTCTCACTATATTTATAAAATGTTTTTCGCAAAAATCAGGTCATCTTTTACGTTACCGGCTTTCGGATTACCCGAAGTAATTATGCACTTGCTTTGAGAATTCATCCATTTAATACATCTTTTTCTAGGTCCACTATCAAGTGTTCTTTCCGTAAGATACTCGTATAGAACTGTTACCTTAATCGGCGGCACCTTCGCCGCGGTAGGAATGATGCTGAGTTATTTCGCTACATCTATAGAGTTCCTATACATAAGGTACGCGTCATGTATACTTTTAATTTTCCTATACTTATCGTTTAATCTACATTATGGTACATTTCTATAATAAAACAATGATTTCTCTTGTTTCAGTTATGGAGTATTCGTGGGTATAGGGGCAGGTCTGGCTTTCCCGCCAACGGTGTACATTGTCACCTCGTACTTCGTCAGACTGCGAGGATTGGCGAACGGCTTTTGCATATCCGGAAGCTCGCTCGGCTCAATCATCCTGCCGCCAGTATTAACCAAAATGTTAACGGTTTATCGTGCCCGGTAAGAATATAGAAATAAAAATATATATTAATATTATTTTTTTACCACCACAAATATTAACAATTTTTTTTAAAAAATGCAAAAAAGTTTTTTTTCTTCAAACTTCAGCCATTTGTCCACAAGTGCTTGATGAAATGGATACGAAATAAATAAATAAAATAAAATAAAACTAGAAAAAAATCAGCTTTTATTTACTTTAAAAATGAAAAAATATTCATTTCTTCAAAAGTTCTTGCATTTAACATGCTAAAAGCATGTTTTGCAAATTCATCTACGTCATTTATGGCTCAAAGTTAAAGAAAAAGTTGTTGTGTTTTTTAAAAAATGTTCAATCTCTGAAAAAAGATCACGAAGATTTTTAATTATACATGATTTTTCTTTTTACATTATATGGTAAAAAGAATAGGAAAAACTGGATTCGGAAAATGTGCACAAAAAAAATTTGTAATTTGTTTCTATGATCTTGAATTTGGGAAATACAAAGGCGCGAGCTCTCATTAGAAAGTCAAATTTCGAGGATTCTATATTCATTCAGTAACTTGGCAAGTTTCTAGATTGAATTAAACATGTTGTTGGTGTGAGCTGTAAGATATATCAAAGTCAATTGATTCAAAATGAGGTTACAAAGGTGCTATGAATCTCGTAGAAAATCCTTTTTCAGCTAAATAATAAATCAATGCTGTTTCTGCTTCGATTGTAAAAAAAAAGTTACGTTTATAGCTTTTTATATTGTTTCTTATATAATGTTGGAAAACGAAATTCATTGTTCTTTCTTCTTTGCACTTTGTCATGATTAAAACATCCATTACAGAATCAGTCGATAGCTTACCAGTCTAATCACGATACCAGTTCCTCAATCACGTGTTGGAGCTATTCGAAAGCTCTAATCGCTGTGCAAATGTGTATATTACAACCTTGCAATTGAAATTCCAGATTCATTCGAGTGCTGCGTTATGCAATAACTCATAATTTATAACACTAAATAAAAAGTAGTAACAATAACATATTGTACACATTAATGAATAAGAATTTTTAATGAATTTTTAATCACCTACTAGCCTATTTTTCTTATATAGATTCCTAGAATACACTTTTGATTATAACTTTTAATTCCAAACGATGTGTTTTTTCAGTGTATAATATATAAAACAACAATAGCATATAGTAAATTCCTAAATATAATAACATATACCTATATTGAATAAAATAAAAACATGTGGCAAAAACGTACATCAACGATTTACCAATATTATATTTTTACCTCTAAATATTTCATATATTTAGAGGTAAAAATAATATTATACATAAAGTAATTTTCATAATTACGTTTTAAAGCATAAAAGCTGTGTATTAGATATACATATACGAAAATCTTATGATCTTATCCTCTTTCAGTGACACAATCCTAATAATGGGGGCGTTAACGCTCAACGTCTGGGCGTGCGCGCTCCTGTACGACCCGGTGGAAAAACATCTGATCCCAGCCAAGTCGTCAAAGCGACGTGACGAGGAAGAAGCTCTCGAGCCTTTAGCCGAGGTTGTCGACGTTGACATCAACATCACCAGTCCGGACGAGACAAAGAACAACTCCCTACTGTCACCATCCGAAGCTGCCGAATTGACGAGCACAGGTAACGGTGATGCTAAAGGTGCCGCACCAATCGTCCCCAAAAGCGCATCAAGTGTCGCCCTGGAGAACTACTACAAACCTGTGGTACCTCAAGGCCGTATGCGTAAAATCAGCATGCCGGTAAGCGGTCGAGAAATCGCTGGTCAAATGCATAGCACGCCTGCACTTCACGCGGTACCAGAACGTGCGGGTTCCGAAAGCAACAGGTTGTCTAGAAGATCAAGGCCACCACCCTTGTCACCTAGCACTTCGTCGTTTAATTACATCAGCACGCCTTACCATGGCAGCACTCTAACTGCTCTACATCCGGAGTACGCGTCAACGCTGACGCTGAACGCCATTACGTCGACGTTCCGAAAGTCGCCTGAGAAAACAGCTAAGCAGACCACAGAAGCGGTGGAGTCAAAGAACAAATTCTTCGATTGTGGATTACTGAGGGATCCGATGTATCTTGTTATTTTGATATCGAACTCGACGAATGCTATTAGTTATACGAACTTTGTCATTGTGCTGACGCTGTACGCCGAGCAGCTCGGATTCACCGACAGCCAGGCGTCCGCTCTGCTATCCATCGTGTCGCTGTTCGATCTTGCAGGTATGAAATGCGGTTATTGTAGTGCAGTTTTATATGTATTTTCATCGGTTACATGCACATAGAGCATTGAACTATCAATTTTACAGATAGTTACATGCTTTTTGTCAAAAAATTCATTTTTTTTAAATGTTCTTACAAGCAATTTTTATTCTATTATATTATGAAATATAAGAAGGACAAATGTAAAAAATGTTAAAAATCATTGATTAAGCAAATAAAAAATAACCTAACGCCATATAAGTACATTTATAAAATCCACAATCTTATACTATTCCAGGTCGAATTGGCGGTGCTGCCCTGTCCGATACGAAGCTAATGCCAAAGCACTTCTACTTCGTCGGTGGCCTCTTCGTCTCAGGCGTCTCCCTCACTATCCTACCAATCGCCGAGAGCTATACGCTGGTAGCGGTCTACTGTAGCGTCTTCGGTATTGCCTCCGGCGTCTACGTAGGCGTGACAGCCGTCGTCATGGCCGATATGCTAGGAGTGGAGAAGCTCACTTCATCTTACGGTATCTCACTGTTTGTCAATGGTGTGCTTCAGCTCGTCGGTCCCCCGATTTGTGGTTCCCTGAAAGAACATCTGAACGATTGGCGTCCAATATTCACCGTACTCGGTATCATCCTCGTAGCGGGCTCTTCGCTTTGGGGCTTTGTACCCTTCATACGTAGAAAGCAGGAACGGCAGCGTCAACAAGCTGCGGACGCGGAAGCCGCTGTTGATGTGCTGCCAGAAAAGTTGTAGCATACCAATTTGAATTTTGCTATTAAAATCGGAGACGGCGACGTACTGGGAATTGAAGAGGACATCGCCTGGAAGAGAACGGACGACGCCAATGGGGAAATGGAGCTGGAGGATAGGACACTGTCGATTTATCATATTAACGTGCTGTGATCTAGCGAGAGACAGAGCGTGTGAGGTGTGAGATTGTGATGAAGATAACGAAGTTGATAGGTAGTTTTTTTGTTTGTATACCTAGGTGTGACGATGACGTGTACGTTGCGTGCATTCCTACAAGTATGTAAGGGAACACTCGTGAATCTTTGGGGACTTGCCGTAGGATTTTATGTGAGAAGGCTTTTTTTTGTGGGCAAAATGTAAATTAAGATGATATAATATGTTATATCGGTGACTATATAAGAAAAGCTCGTTTTAAGGATTGCCCGCAATAATATTATCTTTTCAATATCAAAGAACTGTAAAATCGATATTCTCATCGACTAGCTTCTCGAAGATTCAAGAGCATTGGCAAAACTGTATCACTTTACAAAGTTGACTGATACTAAATCGATCATGATAATTGTCGGTTTAATATCCTTCGACTGCTATATAAAAAAAGTTAAAACAATTACTATAATGGATCGAATTGTAAAAAAAGAAAAAAACCTGATATGGTATAGAGATCGCCATCCGTTTTTATCTCCGGTTCTATTCGATGTTTTCACCAGCCGCGTCGACGTCCTCGATGCGCGCGAAAGTAGATCAACGTATATAATAATAATGCACCAAACTTTTTGATATTATGTTAGGTACAAGTGCTGAGCTGAAATGATAACCGAATGTTTACGATTATATGTATATTGTAAACTTTATATGCATATTACTGAAGGAGTTGTAGCTAGAAGGGGTAATTTATATGTCTATAGGACATTTTTTAATTCGTCGTCTGTGCGAATGATTTTTATCTTTCAATTTTTGTATAATGAAATCGTTTAAGTGATCAAGTGAGTTGGTAAAATGATTTTTAACAATTTTTTTGTTTTTGCGAATGACTGTACGTTGTGACGAGAACTTTTTATTCTCTGGAAAAAAAAGTTGGAGATCTTATCTTCGTGCTCGTGAAGAGAGGCTTTTTAACATACATTCGAGATGCATTATTATTATTAACTTGTATTTAAGTGTAAGAAGCATTTTTACTACTTAAGTGGAGGATGAACGGGAAGGCACGAAATTGCGATATTTTTTTAAGAATTTAGGACGAATGCGCCGTTTCGGCAATGAACAAAAAAGAAAAACGCGAGAATGGTTAAGGTGCGTTATGTACTTTGCAATGAATGTGTCTTCGGAAAAAAGTAATATGGCATTCGTAATGGATAGAATGAAAGTGCCTGGAATCATGGGAATTCAAGAAAAAAGGGTCTTGATCAAAACGTTGCTTTACGAAAAGAACGCGAAAAAAAAACAATTATTGGAAAAGTAAAATTATCGAGTATTGAACCTTTTTATCTAATGCTTTATAATGCATAGTTTTAAACATTTTTACATGCACCGCAATTGTAAAAAAAAAAAATGATAAACGTTGCTATTGCACTCTTCGATTTTATTGATTTGACACTGCCAATCGTGACGACTTTAACGTTGTAAAACGTGTAAGTATGAATCTGTATACACGCGAGAGCAGAAAAACCAACTATGCCAACTTAGTTATAAATCGTATTTGAAAAAATTTATAAAAAGACGAGAGCATGTGATTTTTTCTACGTCATATATATGTATAATCGTGTCAAATAATTAAAAACAATCGAAGATTTCTTCGTAGCGTCTAAGTAGTCACGTAAAGTGTATAACGAAAGTACGAAAACCTTTTCCAAGCAATCTGAACCGTTTAAACGAGCAACTATGTACACACTCGACTCTCGTTTTTTTCCCTTCAACAACCAATCTTCTGTCCCGGAAATGCCATGTTACAGACTCGCCCATATGCACACAGCGAGTGATACACATATACAGACATCCACATACACACAATGAGTCTTTGTCCAGTGCAAACGATAGATGATAAAAAGGCTCCGATAAGACTCGCAGCCTTCCTTTAGAGACTTTATGAAATAGTTTTATTATATACATATACACGGCATAGCGTGCACACATGCATGCGCCAATTTAGAGAATTTCGCGAATGTTATTCAGTTTCTTTTTTACGCGCATACATGCGCGAGTTTAGTTTATTGATAATCTGGTTTTTTGCGTAGACGAGTGCGTGATCGAGTGAACGAGCGATACAGGTTTTTATCCATTATGATTATTACTATTATTTTATGCTTTGCGTTGAGATATTTGGATGATATAGATTATATATATTGTTTGTTGAGAAGAAAGAGGCGTACGTGGTGCTATATACACACACTGTACGTGGGCGCAAGTCGCTCACTTTATATTATATATGATTGTTATTGAATTATCAACTGTTTTGCGTGGCATGTAAGGCGTATAATATACTTTAGAAATTTATTTTCTTATGAAAAGATGTTTTGAGTCATATAACTATATTATAATTACGTGCGTGGTACAAGAAAGAGAATTTTTAACACGGCATTTTCATATCGTTTTACCCTCTTCCCTCCCCCCACCTTCGGCCTTACTTATATATACACACACGTCGAAGTTATATATATAAACAGCTAAATAGAATTTCGCAAGCCTCGCGTGCATTTCGCTTTTTTTCGAATATGCCCGAGAAAGTGAGGATGTTTGTTTATCTAACTCCCTCAGTCATCATATGTACGGAGGATAAACACTGTCTCTTGCCTTATACACCGGAGTATATATACACACACCTTATACCATACCTTGTATTATATATAATATGAATCCTTAAACCGCGAAAATCTGCACAACGTCTTTGACTGCATACTATACACACACTCGAGAAAGTACTTATATATACATATTATACATAGCACAAAGGAGAGCAAAACATCGCGGCAACGGCGGATCGAGCGTGAGCCGCGTATATATATTATACTTTTGTAAATATATAAATACGTGTATACATATGTACGATAACCGAAAGAGAAAAAAAAAGAGAGAGTGACATATATAAGGAAGATAGAGGAAAGAAAGAGGTGTACGTGTATCATATACGAAGACACGGCTTCGCGTTATCATAGTATTACGTATATATCTACGATGTAAATTTTAAGCGCGAATGAAAGAAGATCGTGAATGCATCTATGTGTGAATGAGAGAGAATTTCTTTTTTTGTGAATAAAAAGACGACGATATGTCGCAGTGATCGAGAAATTGTCTGTCTAATTTTCTTTCCATCCCATTTTTTCCTATCTATAAATCTGTTAAAAAAAATACTTAATATATGGAAATAATCTGACTTTTGTTTAATTCAGTGTATATTTTTTTTCAATAACTTTACAATTAATTATCTTACAGTCAGTGTTTGTCGATGATTAAATTTTCGAATTAATTTTGATTGGAACAACTGGAATGATTCAATTTATACATTTTAATTAAAAGTATTATTTTCAATATTAATTTTACGTGTTACTTAACACTCCGATGCATTTAAATAAATCGCAAAGATTTATTGAAAATTTATTGTGACATTCTAAACGTCCCATAATAATATTCATTTTGTTCACTCAAATTTTTGACATACTATTTTTTATAAATTTAGCTAAAAAGAAAAAGTATAAATACGTTATAAAACAAGGAAATTTAAAAAAGAACTTAAAATTTTATTTATGCATACTAAAATTACGTTTTAAATTAGAAATATTTATAATTCAAAAGCAGTTAATAAATATAAAAAACAAAGAACATAATATAATTACATTGATTCACAATGGAATAGAAAACTACTATATATGCCACGATTCAAGAAATGACTAAATATGAAACTGCTTGATATATATAGTCATAGTAGTTGATATACATAAGAACTGTAATAAAAGCTGCAGCTGATGCGGCATCGAACATCCGAGATTATCAAAAAATGTAGACATATAAGAAATGTATACATATAGGAACTCGACATAATATTTGAAGTAAAATTTTATAAATAAGCATTTCCTTGTTCTTGATTGTTCGGCTAAGTTTTTTTTATACAATGTTAAAAAAAAATATAATAATCTGTCAATTAAAGGACAACAATATGCTTTAACTATTTCCTATATGCAACCTCGCAAACCTATTACAATTCCTCTTATATGACACTCACACAAGTAAGTAAGTACATATAACTATATAATATACGGCGAACGAGATGAAGTCAGATGAAATGGGCGTCACGATATTATATAGCGGGCCGCAGAACGCTCGTGGACGAATACTCGGCAGTGAGCGCCGTCGAATCGCGCGGCAACACGACAATCGAATTTATACAGCTGCTCGTTATGGTAGTGGGAGAGATGGAAAGCGTGAAAATAACGCGTAATATATACATACCCTTGTTCTGACGAATTGCCGAGTTTGTGTCTTATTGTTAATCTGAATATATTATTTATACGCCGAAATATTCTAGTATAGGATATCCGATAATTTTTTTCATGTAGAGACGATATATAATTATTGTGTAATATATAAAAACATTGTTGTAATGGATGAAGTGTTTATTTTAAATATTCTTCCTATATATAAGTGTGTAATTTATATGCTGAAAGCGATTGATACGAATACTTTACTTGGATATTTAAAAAAAAATTTTTTTTTACTTTTATCAAGTGTTTACATAAAACTTTGAAAATCTGTATGATAAAAACTTACTTTTATATGCACTGAAATAAATCTTTCTATATATCTAAACAAGGTCGACACCTCACCACGTGCAAATCGGCTTATTTATTAATCGCATGTAAATTTATTATTCGACGCGGTTAGGTATAAATTCTATAACAGAATGGTCATCAAATATTTTTTTGTCCCACAAGTGAATGTTATTCGGAAACTTCTGGATACCAAATATTGCTCATAAATTTTTTAATAACCAGTATATCAGATATTAACTTCTTTTGTTTTTTAATTATAAAAATACTTATTTATAAATGCAATTTAAAATGAGCATTTATAGCAGCGATACTTAAACATTTAAGTACCTATAAATATTATATTATTATACTAAAAACTTTGCGCAAACTCTCTTATAATACTACAGAACTTTCTTTTCCCCCCTGCTCCCACGTCCTACATCCTTATAAGAACCATAAAAATCTATCGAACAGCACAATTCCATAATACACCCAACATCGAAAGCATTCTATTCCACATTATAAACATAACACCGCACCCACTCGCGTCTCACGCAGCATGAGCCGCGAAGTACACATATAAGAGAATTATAAGAAACGAGGGGTGGGGGAGTATAGGACGAAAACGTTGGCGGGGCGGCGTAAGCATTGGTAACTAAGTATATACGCGGCGGCGGAGGAGCCGCATCTTGCGCTCGAAAAGAGTGCCGTATCGTGCCGTGCCGCCGAGAGCTTTGATGATGTGGAGCCTGGAGGGAAGCTCGCTCCGGGGGAACTAAACTTCTGGAACAACGGCGCCTGTATACATTTCTAATCTCTCTCTTACTGTTTCGCGTCACTTGCGTGCCAGACATCGTCGTGCTGCTGTGATTTTTCTCTCTCTCTCTCGCGGGCACGCCGACTGCACGCGGCAGTGATAAAAAAAAAGAGTCCTTTGTTGTACATAGGTGACAAAAAAGAGAGATATTTTGAGATAAATAAGGAAGATGAAGAGGATAATCGTGCAACTGGTGCTAGCGGTAGCGATCGCCGTCGCTACTGCCATACCCAAGACGGAGGATCGCGTTATTGAAAAGGTTTGTGCTCTCGTTGAAGTTTCTTTTTTGTCTATAAGGGGTGAGATAAGAGGCATGCGTTTAAGAGATGATTTTTTTTTTGGTACATTGCGTGTAAGTATGCGAGCGTAAAGCGTCGCACGTTTTGCTCCCGTTTTGGCTGTATTATGTGACACGCTTTATTTTTGGAGCACAACTGCGACTGTAGCGGTGAGATTGTTATTTATGCATAATAAGCGGCGCCGGCTGTCTCGACGACATGTAGAGCTATGTATTTTTTGCTACATAACCTGCGCGCGGTCGCGGTGTACTGAGTTGTACGATTAACAATCTTGGTTTTGTAGAGGATGAATTATTAAATTGTGTCAATGGCGCAGTGTTGCAACTTTTAGTAGATTTTACAGAAATTGTTATTATTTGCAGTTGGAATATGTAATTTTGAAATAGTAATGAGAGTATACTTGAGAATATTTTGTTTGATTTGATGATTTGGATGAAATTATTTGATTATTGGTTGGTGCATCAATTTTTCAATGAAATGACTTTTCGCAGGAGTTGAGCGACCAGGAGCACTATGTCAACTCTCAACATAATGCAGCGTACGATCATGAAGCATTTCTGGGAGAAGAAGCCAAGACGTTTGAACAGCTCAGTCCTGAAGAAAGCACAAGGAGGCTAGGTCTGATAGTCGATAAGATAGATAAAGATAAGGATGGCTTTGTCACGCAAGAAGAGCTTAAGGATTGGATCAGATATACTCAGCAACGTTATTATAGGGATGACACTGAAAGACAGTGGAAATCTCATAATCCAGAGGACAAAGATAAAATTACATGGGAAGAATATCGTAAAATGATCTATGGTTTTCTTGATGACAAGGATGTTGATGTTACTGATCAAGAAAGTGAAAATTACTCTTATAGTACTATGTTGAAGAGAGACAGAAGACGTTGGTCTGTTGCTGACAAAGAGGGGGATGATGCATTGACTAAAGAAGAATTTACTGCATTCTTGCATCCAGAAGAAATAGATTATATGAAAGATGTTGTGGTTCTTGAAACTGTAGAAGATGTTGATAAAGATGGAGATGGAAAAATTTCACTTGCAGAATACATAGGTAACATTCACAACTAATAAAAATATATTTTTAAAATTGAAGTTAAATTACATTTAATAGAAGATTGCAGCTTATTCATAAGTAATTTTAAATTAATTTTGAAAGGTTTTGTCTTATAATTTTCAGGTGATATGTATCATGCTGAAGAAGGAGAGGAACTGCCAGAATGGGTGAAAAATGAACAAGAAAATTTTCAACTTCACAGAGATAAGGATGGAGATGGTTTCATGGACAATGATGAAGTAATATAACTGTTTTAAAATATTCAGTTTCACAGTTTCTAAATTATTAATATTGAACATTCATTACAGGTGAAAAATTGGATCATGCCAGCAGATTTTGATCATGCTGAAGCAGAAGCTCGTCACTTAATTTATGAAGCTGATTCTGATGCGGACCAAAAACTAACAAAAGAAGAGATTTTAGAAAAATACGACATTTTTGTAGGCTCTCAAGCGACAGATTTTGGAGGCGCTCTAACTAGACATGACGAATTTTAGAAAACTATTTTTAATATTGTCATTTTATCAGAAACAGAAGAAAAAAATTTATATATATATTTATATATATGGCTGAGTCTGTCAAATCGAAATAATCGCTAAAAAAATCCTTTAATATTGAAAAAGTATTGGACGAATTTCATCTTTAAATTCAGCATTTTGATTAATTTTTAGCTCAAAAACGAAGCAAAATTTCGAAATATATTACATACACTTTTTTTCTTATAATTTTCCGTAGAATTTAATTATATTTCTTCAGACTTGTGTAAAACTTTTTTAAAAAAATCAAAAACTGAATGAATTTTTTTAGATCCAAAAATGATCATATCTCATTTCAGGACTCCTACGAACACTTTTGTACAATAAAAAGGTATCTCCATAAGTTTAATGGTAGAGAAAGTCCTGATTGGTCTGTTAATGTACTCGATTTGAGAGACTCGGCCATATATTTATATGTAATGTTTAAGAAATACTTAGCTCTCTATTTTAAGTAAATTTTTAAAGTTCTGAGATAACACTTGTCATTAGCAATACTTACACTTGTACGAAAATATTGCATTAACTTATTTTCATTTATGTTAATTAGCATTTTTATTCTTTTCATGCATATCACATGCAACAAAAACTGCCATTAAAATAAATGTATCATATTTTGATATTATAAAAAGAATTTTTCATTTGTTAGATATTTATATTTTTACAAAAAACAAACAGGAGTAATTTCCTGAAAGAATATAAATAAAAAATTATGAATTTATTAAGTTATAATTATAGATTTTCAATTCCTGTGTCATACTTTAATCACCTAATCCATCTTTTATAGTAGAGATAACTTATCAATTGACTGATAAAAGTATAGAACATTACCTGGTGCTATAGCCATTATATCAAGACTGGCTCTTCAGTTACTTAAAATATAGAAAAATGAATTATTTTATTTTTGTATTATTCATCGCATTTTATTGTGCCACAGGTAAAATAAGTTTTTTATTATAATATTTTATTGTCACTACCTACTTATAATATTTAAATAGTATTAGCTGACGATGTTCAGGATGACCATAAAGAGATTTACCATTGTTACAATCTCGCATGGATTCCAGGATGGGGAGAGGGTGAAATGCTTAACTGTTCAGAAGCTGATGGAGTTCCTTGTGTAGATGAAGTAATTGGTATGGATATTTTATAGATGGAAAATTTTTTCTACATGCATAACTAATTATATGTTCCAATTATTTTTAATTACATCTTAGGTTCTATGGATCCTCCTGATTTTGTTGATTTATGGAATAATCACGGAAACAATTACCGGTGTGTGTTGAGAGATGGGTTTAGTTGTATAAAATATACCAATTCTTTGAACGGAGCTAGTAAGTTTTTAAATTTAACTTTCTATCATAAATAATCTCTAAATTGAAATTTGCTATATATTAACTTTATGTTTAGTTCTTACTAGTGTGCATTTTTGTGGGAAGATGATTGAAGAAAAAGTTGGTATTAAGGAAGGATGCTATACACAAACGGTTTTATTTGTTTTACTCAAACTATATTTTCATAAATAATATTTATTACGAAACTAATACTTATAAAGATATTATTAATTTTAGAAAGATGGCTATGACACTGAATACTGTGCTTGTCAAACAAGTTATTCTGCCAATAAGATGCCTTGCAATTCAGCCGTTGGAAATATCTCTTCTTTATTAGGAATTATCTTACTTACAATTACTTGTATATATTAAACGATTTTTACAGTATAATTTTTATGTTTTAAAGCATTATAGTTTTTTAGAACAAATATTTATTTTCATCAATTATTATTTCTAATTTAGAAATCTTGAAAAAAATTACTAGATATTAGATATTGTATATATGCATTATAATAAAATGTTTTAAATATATTTCTGAAATTCCATAACTACAATAGGTACACCATCTGTTTTCCACCTGTCTTATATTATAACCTCCATTCAATATACGATATCCCCAAAATGCCCTACACCTGGTTTACTATAGTTTAAGTAGCATACACAAATACACGTAAAACTTTCCTATATGGTGTTACAAATATAAATAATTGTGTATGTAGTTTTTTAAATTTCTTTTTTTACATAAGAGTACGTAATGGAAAATGATGACTATTATTCCACTGTTTATTCTTGGTAAGATATTTATTAACTAATTTATTCATTTTATCCAATTATTGTACATTCGCAAAATATTTGTATTTTATAGGTTATGTTTCTCTATATTTACATTTCTTTTGTATAAAGCATAGTTCACAAATAATTAATTTACTTACAGGTTTGACAAATGTGGAATTATTTCAAATATTCGAACACATCTTAGACAAAATTTAGTAAATGCATTAAAAAATAGAGATTTGGCGCAAAAACTAGAAAGTAATGCTCCAAAATCAGCTAAACAGTATGTTTACGATTTACTTATAGCAGAGTATTTGTGGAATCATAATTATGTTTACACATTATCAGTATTCGCAAGTGAAGCACCTTTATTAGTTAACTTTAACAAACATATTAAGTCAAGTAATGATAATAGTGTTGAATCACAACAAAAATTACAAAGTGATTATGTCTATCATACTTTAGAAACATTAGGAATAGAACCTACAAAAGCCAAAGGACAAAGTATTATAACCGAATATGCAAAAAGTGATATGCCTTTACTTCTTTGCATATTGCAATACGTTAAAACTATAGAAGATAATTTTCAAACTGAAAGTGAAAGGCCTAGTGAACCCAAATCTCAAAATGTTCATCATCAAGAAGTACAAACTATTCAAACTGGTAAAACTGTATCCCAAGAAATGCATAAAATTTCTGTAGCAAAAAAGAAATTAATTTGTCAAAGAGATTTATTTCATGCTCAATTAAGACAAAAAGAAACTGAATTAAAAGAACAGACAATGATGATTGAAAAACAGTTGCTGGCACTGCAGGAAAAATTAGAGCAGGCTCAGGTAAATTTTTAAAACTACTTTATTTTATTAACGTTTGACTAATGTATTTCTATTTATACAGAAATTAATGCAAGTATACAATATTAAAGAGAAACAATTAGATGAAATTAAGAGAAAGGAGAATTTGCGTATTTTAAAAAAAGAGACTGAACTAACAATGAGAGAAAAATTACTTTGCCAAGAGGCAAACAGGTATAAAAATTCAATTGGCTTATCAATATTATAGTTATTTTATAAAAAGCTATAATAGTTAAAATAAATTAACTTAATTAATATTATACTACAATTTTTCATTAAAAGAAATGTTTCTTAAATAATCGAAAAATTATATATATGTATCTTAAAAATTATTTAATTTGCAGTTTTACAGCGGTAAATTATAAGGCATTATTTACACTTATGTAAATTTTTTCAGATTAGAGAAAGAACGTGATAGTTATCGACAATTTGAAGGTGATTTGAAGAAATTGCAAGATGAACTTTCAAAAGTAAAACGAGAAATCCCTCAAACTGAACGAAATTGTAATTTTAGCGTGAAAGATGTTCAAGTACAAACCGATTTTGAAAGTTTCGTTTTAGCTCGAAATGAGAGGAATCTCTTGAATCAAGAAAAGCAAGACTTGCATGGTTTAGTGCAAGAGCAACAATCGAGGATAGACCAGCTAACAACTAGAGTTGTATATTTATTACGAAAATTAGAAGAGACGCAGTTGCAGCGTTCACGCAACGCCGAAGTGCCTTCGTCTATCATTAAAGTTGTAAATACCAATACTGTCATTAGCGAAAGTAGTTCAACAGAAGATATTCTTCAGGACGCCAGAATGCGCCTTCGTCGTTTGGAAGAAGAAAGCATGAAAGCTGACCAGTATTATTTTAATTTTATTACGAATTCGTCACAATGATTGTACAGTATTTATTTGAAATAATGAATGTGCATAATTATTATTTTTTTCACTTAAATGCATAAGTCTGTGCAAAGTACAAATAAAAGAAAAATCTATGGGAAAAAAATAGTTTGAAATATTTTTTTTATTATATAAAATTGGGCGTAAACGTAATATACAAATTAATCACTATTTTTATCTTTATTACTTGTTGAATTCTAAATTAATTACATACAACATTCAAACGTAGCAATATAAAATGTAAGTTAAATTCCATCCGCTGCTTTACATCATCTTCGTTTTGGATCAGAACTTCTCCTAGTAATACTCAGTTAAGAAAAATATTTTGATTTAATTATGATTGTAGTGGACAGAATATGAAGCCACAATTCGAAAAAAAAATTAAAAAAAAAATTTGAAATGAATTTTATGTATGATTAATATAATGAGAAATATTTTAATAGTTGAAATATAAAAGGAATTTAAATTATTTTTAAAAATATAAAAAAATTGTGTATGTAATTTGCTATCAAATGCTTTAGTAAAATTGATATGAATTAAAACAAAATGCCAAAAATTTAAAAATAAAAAAGAAAAAATATTTCATAACATAAAAATAAATTCCGAAAGAACAAAACCAAAAAGGACGAGGCCAAATTAAAAAAAAATAATAAAACCCAAAAAGTGTGAGCATGACACGTTCAAGAAAATATTAAAGGATATTGTTTGTCACGTGTTTCGCGGCCCTCCCGTTCATGTACTCGCTCCTTCGCATACGGCGACTTTTCCTGAAAATACAGAGCATTTGTTGTAGTTTTTTTTTCTGTCGATGCACACAGGTACATAGCGAAGCGGCTACTTATGCGAGTCGCTTTGTTTTTTTTAAACGCATTCTCGGCTATTGGAGCAAATAAAAGTATCACCTAGATTCTTTCTCGTCATTGTCTCCCGTTGCGTCTTTTCAATGCACTGGAGGCGGACGTTTTTGAGAACTAAAGAGCCAAGCAAGACTTTGTTAGAAATATTATTGGGACAGCAATGTTTAGTTTTGTTCGTCACAAAGTGAAAAAGAAAACTGTGATAAGACTTGCCAGGTGACTCATGCCGTTGATACAGAAATTTAGGTTTTATATTTTTAATAGACAACAAAAATGAAATAAAATTCAGTAATTATTAAAATCTTAATTTAAGGCATTTTGAATAAAATTTTAAGTTATAAAAAAATAGATAAATAAATAACAACTAAATTCAATTTCAATTGCAATGTTTCCTTTAAATAAGAATGTCTTTTTAAGCATGGGGAATTCATTTGCGCTTGCGTGATTATGAAATACTCGGATGAGTTGGTCCAGTGCATTATAAAAAATATCAATCACTCTAGTGATAAACAAACCAATCTCAATGTTTGCTATTATGTATTTTCGGGAAGGATGGTATCCATGCGAAATAATCGAAATCAAATTTTCACAAATCTTGTAAGAGGATTATGGGAAATTTATGTAGGGTAGCATGAGAAAGCAGTTCAAATGAAAAACATTACGTCTGTTCAAAGCTTGTCTTTCTTTATACGAACCTTGCTATAGTGATGTTTATCTCTGTGTTCAGGCATGTCTCCATTTTGATGGGTTCCCTTTGCTGAAAGGAAGGAATTTTACGAACAATCTTAAAACTTCTCGTATATTTAGTAAAACTCATAAACTCGAAATTAAATTAATTAAATTTCTAAATACTTTCGATGTATAATAATAATAGCAAATAAAACAAAAGTATTTAACATTTCATCTTGCAAAAATAAAAAAATAAACAATAAATCTTGAATCACGAACCCCGGTCATCGTCTTTTCTTCGCTTTTGTTCAGCTGGAATTACTAATTCATCGGCTCGGTCCTGCAATATATTATAATAAAGATACAGTTATGACTGAAATATATGAATTTTACATATTTTTAAAAATAATTTAGAATTTACCCTTTTCCTTCCTAATTTTTTTTCTCTGCGTAGTTCTTTCTGCTCCTCACGCATCTTAGCTTTGGCAGAAGAACGTTCTTTCTTCTCTGTAGTTACTTCTGTCCGTCTCGTTTCCTAAATAAATGTAATTATTAATTTTATTTTAATTTTTTATACGTTTTTTAACTCAAACAATTATTTCTTCGTAGAAGGGGTGAAGTACGACTTGACATCTACTAGACGAAAAATATTGCTCGAATTTCGGTCATATGACTTTACACCCTCGTGCGTGACGATCACCACTCGGAGTGTAATATCGTACAGCCTTGATACAGAAACTATTTCTTTTTCGTTTTCTCAAAGAATAAAATTTTATTTAAGAAAATATAAAAAATGGTACAAACCTTTGGAGTGGTCTCCACTTTCCTTCGTTTTGTTTCTGAAATTAATGAATCATTTTTGTGAATATCTCAAAATCAACATAATTTGTAATTATAAGTATTAAAAAATGTTTAATCTATACCTCTGTCAGGACCATCTGCTATAGGACCAGAGCTTGTACTACTGTTAGAAACACTTGATAGGTCTCGATCAAAGTTATCTGTCGTTCCACTGTAGTAGTGATCATCCTAGTGAATTATCAAAATGTTAGTACTCGTTTTAAGTAGCAATGTAATACAAATAAGAAAATGTAAGTGTATTTACTTTGTAATATTTTCTGTCCTTTTTCTCTGGCGCTTCTTCATCCTTATAGTCATCTTTTTTGGAATATTTTTCTCTTGATTCTGAAGCCTCCCTGCTCTCATCTCTCTTCCTGTTTTTGTCAGAACTATCACTGCAAAGATTTTTGTTCATTAAAAAGTGTATTTAAATAAAAACCTTGAATGATTTAATAAATTTGTACTTACTGATAAGCTTGACTGGAACTTGTAGTGCGTTTCTCACGTTCTTTTGTGTCTTTATCTGCCCGAGAATCGCCGTTGTTAACTTCTTTGGTTGTCATACCGTTACTTACTTTTTCAGAACTAGCTTCTGATCCTGCTGTCTCAGATGCTTTCGCTGCCTTGTCGCCTACGTGATGGAAATCAGATTCACGTATCATGTGGGGCGCTCTAGCCTTTAATTGACCACAATAAGATGTAGCTAGAACATGGAGATCTTGTCTTTTATTACGTTCCTCGTCACGAACTTTTTCTACTTTCCGTTCAAGTATCTGCGAAAGTTTTGCCAGAACAGGGAAATGTGGCAGAATTTTGATTAATATGATGAGGGAATTCCTGATTTGTACATAATCCTTTGAATCTAGACAAACAACTATTGCCTGAAACATTATTAATAAAATTAGAAAAATGTTCTAACTAAACGGAGATATAAAATAACGTGCATTATTTACTTTTGTAATTTTGTAATGCCATTTATGACAAACATGTCTGTAATTTTCGAATCCAACCATATCATTCGCCTCAGAAAACTGATTACTAACACGGAATTTGGTTACAAAGCCTGGATAGTTACTACATTCCTGAAATCAAAGTAAATACATGGTATAGAGCAAAAGCAAAGACAAAGTATTAGTTCGTAAAATTTTATTACCTTGTCGAATATAGCTTTTTCAGAGTGCCATCTCATCACAGTTTCAAGCATGGCACACAGAAATCTGCCGTAACGGTGTGCTTCATTTTCTGTACATGATGTTACTGAATATGTTATATCACAGAAGAGCTAAAAAAAAAAAAATATAAATTTATAAATATCAACAAATTAGTCAATTCTAAAGTTAAAATTTTCTAAAACTCACTCTGTCATAGCAAAGAAGCGTCGAAAAATTCGCAGTCTTCAAAGAATGAATAGTATGTACAAATTTTGCGCAATACATTGCATCCACTGTTGTGAATGTGCAGCGAGGAAACAGACACAGCTGTAGGAATTGTGTTATCGTTTCATTCTTGGCAGACTTGGCACTTCTTGACAAAAACCAAGAATCTTTTTCTTGTCTTAGATAAGCGTGAACTTTTTCGACATGTTCTTCTTGTTTTTTCTTTTCGTCTTGCAATTTTTCAATTAATGTTGTATACCTCTCTTGTTCCTTCTTTCCCTTACTAGCAGTCTATATATAAATCGTAAACGGAAATGTAGTTTGTGTTATGAATAAAAGGAATAGTAAATAACTGATTTTTTGAACTATTACCAAATCTTTGGAATCAGCAGCTTGTGCAGCCAGTTGTTTCAATTTGTTAATTTCACGTTGATAGCTATCCGCAGGTACATATAGGTCGTACATTGATAATGACCAAAATGTTACCAAAAATTGTGGTGAAATGTCTTCCCAAACTTTTTGGGGATGCAAAGGTCGTACAGATTGAGCTACTGGAGCCATTACTGCTTGCGCGGCTTCAGCATATTTAGCCTGTTTGGTTGTTGAAGACATCTTTTTGTAATTTGGATCTGCTTTACGAAGGCTGTCATATTTAATCTATAAATAAATTAGAATGATACATTTTTGTGACCTTTGGGTAATAAAATGCTTAACATAGTAAAACTGGTTCTAATATTGATGGAATTTCAATAAATTAAAAAAAGGAAATGTCACCTACATTTATTGCATGAGCAAACATAGGTCTTGCAAGGAAAAATGCTACATCTGAATGAATGTGATAGTCTTGCAGCATGGAATGAATAGATGGTAACCTTTCAACATATTCATCGACAGTCATTGTAGATCCCAAGAAAGTGCCAAACTGTACCAATGCATCGTGACACTGATCATATAGTTTTCCTATAAGAAGTAAAATATTTTGGTATAAATTTTATAAAATACAAGAAAAAAATCGACTGTGAGAAAGTTAAAATTTTTAACGTTTCTTACCTACGAGTTTAAGATGAGATTGCTCGGTTTCACGATAAACGACGCAATGTTTTTGCTGTGCCATTAGTAGACAAAGTGCAACGGCTAAATCATGCTCTGCTAGAGCTTCTTTTAATCGCTGAGATGATTTTTTGGTATTTCTAACTTGACTAAAATAGCCAGCCTGAAAATAATAAAAATTATATTTTAAAAATAATCACAGATGTGTAGTAAGAAAAATATCTTGATTATTGTAATTTTGTATGTAATACCTCTATCCGCAAAAGATCACCACCAGCCATGGCATCTAGCTGATCTGAAGTCAACTCTTCAGCTGCCTCAATACCAGCCATTTTTTGAACGATTTCTTTTAAAATTAAGAGATCCAGACTGAAAGAAAAATAAACTTAATAATTAGGTAATAAAAAATGATACTATTGAATGGCCTTGAATATTTGAATTAATTTTTGTTAATATATTTAATTGCAAATGTGTTGATTAAACCTTGCAATGTAAATGATGTCTAATTTTCTACCATTTTACTTTTTAATTATTTAGCGAATATTTTATGAAATGGTATTGCAAGATGGCAAGATTGCAGTATGGCAAGATGAATGAAAAGGGTAAAATATTTAATTTTTTCTTATCAACCGATAAAATTCATTCTTAACATACAAGAGAATTAATAAAGCTCGTAGTAAATAAATTGTAAATATTCTTAAAATTCACAAACTCAAATAAATGCCTATTTAATCATCACTTATTCTCGTAGAGGGGCCGAATAATATTGCGTTCACTCCATTGACGAAAACTCGCACGCGTATCGTCTATCCAGTCTTTCCGCATCCTTTTGAAGTCCTTTTATAGCCAACAATTACTATATTTATTTCCCGATTCCCATTATAATAAAAAGTAATTTCCCAATGCCCGATTTAAAGATTGTAATTCTGAAAATACAAGAAATAAAAAGTAAGTATTGCTCATGCAATGATAGGAAAGTGTTTTGACAAACGATTAATATATCACCTTTAACACAAAGTTTTTTTGATGAGATTGAGAACTTCAAAAATTGTACATTTATTTTTTGTGATCGTGATTAAATATATAAATGATTATTGGATTTGCGATATTTTACGATATTTTTGATGATGATCCCGTGCACAAGTATTGCTTATAGGTAAAAGTGTAATAAAACTTAAAACAATGCTTTGAGAACTCCAAGTCTTGATTTTAAAAGTAGAATTCCATAACTTCTGAAGTTAATCGGTGATCGTGAATCGAATTTTGTAAACGGAATTTTCTTGTAGCATACGCAGAAATATGGACATCGTCAACACATTTGGCTGATTCTTCTCGCACACGCATATACTCTACCTTTTTAAATACATTGTCCGAAATATTTATTTTACCATTGCACTGTTCAAAAACACGTCACGTTAAATTTAACTTGTCCAAAATCATAAGTAATTACAGAATGTCAAGTCAGTCTTCGGCTAATATCGGAACACTACTTAGAACGGAAGGATATATGAAAGAATCGATGATTGCCCGAACGCATGGCTCGAATTATCTTGGATTCAGATCGTTGATCTGCAATTTTCGATAAGGCATTAAACGCTTATACAAAGAATTTTATTTATTGCTTTAAGGCCGTTGATAATTATTCACGTAAAGATTTGATTCAAGTAAATCTACAAACTTTTTCCATAAGAACGTTGATATGATAGATATAAGAGTTAGACGAAACTTTCAAGAATTCTCTTTTTTTATTAACGACGTTTACTATTGCCACGTAAACAATGTTATGATCAATTACATACCTTTTCTGTGCTTTTAGCATATTAGCTACATATTGTAGCAATCCTGCCAACTCAATGTTGTACTTCTTAAATATAGCTCCACAAAAAGAAGCCAATGATTGAAGCCAAAGAGATATACTTGTTCCATCATGTTTGAATCGATTTCTTTCCGCTCCAGCTAAAGCTTCTATTAAACAATATCCAAGGACATCATATGATACATTTGTGAGATACTTAAGTGAATCAACAACTGGACCTAATAATAATAAACAGTGACATTACATAAAAATAATTAAAATATATATAAACATTTTTATTAGCAACTTCAGATTTTTAATTCAAATTTTGTTAAATATAGATAAACCTATAAAATTGTCACCTATTAAGTTGTCGTAGAGCTGAATTTGTACAATAACGTAGTCAAATAGAACGCCAGGAGATGAATGTGTTAACTTGCCAATTGATCTCCCAACTGGTTTAATAGTTTCCTTACTCACTCTTTTGACGACATTTTTTATTTTCTTTTGAGCATCAGCACGCTTTTTCAGTAAAGCAGCATGCTGTAGTGGCGTGTCATTTTTCCATCTTGCATAAAGAGCGTAACGATTCTGATATGGATAACACTTAAGAATGTTCCAAATTTCTTCAGCTACGCAACAATTACAGTCCATAAAGGAAAGAGATGGAAGAAGAGCAGCATCAAGAATTGTTAGAACATCACAGTAAAGTATAGAATCTTTGCTAATAGGCAATTTGTTGGAATCCAGGGAACACTGCTTTATTGCAGCATGGCACAGTCGCATTATTTTATACATTAGGACAGGATCATGATGTAAATTAGGACCTAATGGTACTAACATAGGTAGTAAATGATCATGGATGTCTTCAAGACGGTTCAATTGTTTTGGTGCAAGTGGGCTTTTTAAGGGTGGAACTTTTCTTCCCGGTAATTTGGGAGATATTATGCAATGCCTAAAATAAAATAAGAATAATAGTTAAATTTGTAAGATTGAAATGAAATAATTAACATAATTTCTTTTTTTAACACTTACTTTCTGTAAACTGGCTCTATAAGAGCATGAACCATTCTGCAAAGTGCTAATGCAATTGGTTTTTGATCTGTTAGACAGTAATCAGGAAACCGACTAATCAAATTTAAAGCTACATCCCATGCTCCAACTTCTAAGAGTGCTTCACAAAGTCCAAACTTCTGATTATTTCCATATTTATCCTATATTGTATTATTAAGACCAGTTAAGTAAAATAATTTCTTAAACACATAAAATATTTAAAATAAATCTGAAATTATTAAAAAAAAAAAAAAACTATGTACCACAGAAACTTCTTTCTCTTCTTTTTCTTCTTCTTTATCTTTTGTTGAGATCACACTCATTTTTCTTACATACTCCTTAGCTTGCTTCATATCTTGATCATAATCCCTAATAATTATTTTGTCATCAGGAATGAGCCAAGGTAATATATCATCTAAACTAATAACTTCATGTTGAAGCATTAAAGCTGCAACTTTCTGTAAAGAAAATGGCGTGGAATTGGTTGTACAACAATACTTAAATCCTAATACTTCACACAACACTTGTTGATCACTCATATATGAACGTATAAGAGGTATAAATACAGCATCATTTTGTGGTCTATTTTCAAAAGTCTCAAGTAATATATCAAGAACTCTATTAGGGTCAAGATTAAAATATCCTGAAATCAATAAAATATATATGTTTACCTAAAAATTAAGAATTGTTAATATGAATTAGAAATTAAATAAAAGATGTTGTACCAATAAGGGATTTGACTATTTCTAAAACAGAATCAACTTCTGATGCCGCTCTTTCTTGATTAAGTTCTACAATAAGCTTAGAATAACCCTCACTTTCTTCTCTAAATAGATTGAATTTCTTTTGTTTGTAGCTAAAATAAAATTTTTGAATTTGTTAATAAGAGACATAAACTATAAATGGAAATATTAAAATGATACATACTAAAGCTTTGTCTTCACTTTAATAAATTTTGTCTGAAAATTTAAATTTTTTAGTGTTCCTACATCTTGCAGTGTATCAATATCAAGACGTTCTTTCAATATTCGATCTGTAAGAAACTACAAAGCAAAAAAGATATCAAAATAGTTGAAATTATAAATACTCAAATTGATCATATGGATGTTAATGATGGTTTAAAGAAATGGTTACCTTTTCTGATTCCTTGACAATATAATAAAAATTACTTCTGTTTTCTCCTTGTACTTCTGCATCAATGAGTGTAAAAAGATCTACTACTGTTGAAGGTATTGCTCCATCAACAGTCTGTAAAATTATTAGGTATATTAATTATTGATATTGCTATTAATTTTCAAATAGTTTCAAGCAAACTTTTTTGTACAAGAAGAGATATATTACTAATTCATAAGTTGCATTGAGATTATCACAAAAAGAACAAATGGTTTTTTCAACATACTATATCAATACTCTATTGCTTTACATAATATTGACTAATCTTGTGCAGAAACAGCAGTATTGACGTGAAACAAATGAACAAAACATTTATTTTTCATAACTTACCACAAGTTCACCTATTGTCGTAACAACACCATCCCTCTTTACAGCTCCTTGAATCCCATTGAGAATCAGTTCGTAGAGTCCTCGTCTCCATTCTAAAAACCAAAGTATCTCATTAGAGCAACTTAGCAAACTCCCACTATTGTGTTACCATAGAATATAGACGTCGATAAGCGTCTATATTCAATGGTATCGCACCGATCCAATTTGGAACAGGTACCTAGACACCATGACTTTCGACAAAATCACCTACCTGCAGTTTTGCCTTCCTTGTGTTTGAGCTTGATTTGCTTGAGGCTGCGAACAGTCGTTAATTGAGAGATTAGCCGTTGGTAATAACGATTGAAACATTGCTTTGAGAAAGCATCGGATGGATATACTTATACGAATTGCTCGTGCGTAAGCGCGCGCATCAGCATTACGGTAATCACGATACTTATTACACACGGGAAAACGCGACCTCGGCAAAATTGGACTCCCATTGAACGCGCGCGCACCACTGTGTCCACACAATCTACACGGCTCTCCTCTTTCCACTCTTTCTTTCTCTCTCTCTCTCTCCCCTATAGCGAAAAAAATGGTACGCGTACGTGAAAAGTATTCACCGTCTTCTATTACACTTACAATTCGGCCTTCCCCTGCTTCTCCCACGTCTTCCAGAGCTCGGGGCTCCACGTTTTGTTGGCCGGCATCGTTCACGCACGCGAGATACTCAACGAGTGTGTCGACTGGTCTAGCTTGTGTTGAGAGCGGCGGCTATTAGCCCGCACGTATTCATCCGCACACGCACGTTACGGCCGTAGAATTTCGCGATAAATATTTTGGATGACAATGATATGACTCTAATGCTGGGTTAACTAGCACCCGGCTGATTGCGATGTTTGGCGGCTGTGCTGGCGGTCAATCGAACGGACGCGACGACGGCCGGATCAACATCGCCCGCAGGTTAAACGGACTCCATTAATACTCCCCGCACAGGACAAGCTTTCTCGCGACGACGCAAAGCAAACGTAAAGCGGTGCGGCGCAGCGACTTGGTCTCGCGCATCGGAGCACCGCAGCGGCGCACGCACGCAGTTTTTAGTCGAAAAATGACGTTGATGCTGCGAGTGTTCAGTAACGCGATGAAAATTATGCGCGCAACGGGTCGAGAAGATTTTTTAGGGATACTTTTGAGGATGTATTTTTTAATTTATTTACGATTTTTATCTGTCGGATTGAATGAAAATTTGATAACATATTGAGTAACGACTATTGTCAGTGAATAGATGCTCGAAAATTCTTATAAAATATCAGTTGTAAAACGCTATACAATAATTTTGTCCAATATTGGAGTATATATATATATTGGACACAATATGTTTTTTAAGAAAAATTGACTTAAATGAAACCAAATTTATTAAAAAAAAAGTCATGCGTTTGGAATATACGTATATAACATGTTGTACCCTCAAAATTTTTAAATTTTAGTCCAAATCAATTGAATTTGAAAATTTTATAACGGTCTATATTTTGAACTTAATTTTAACTTTTTAAAATAATTATTACATAAATAATATGATCTTAATAGTCAATTACAAAGCATTGGACAGTATGATTAAAAAAAATATTACAAAACCCAATTTCCATTTAAATGTCAACAAAGACACTAAAGCTTTTTTAAGTTTTGGTTGATGGTAAAAATAATTTTAATATATGTAATGTCAAATTAATAATGCGTATAAATTATGCAACTATAAATGCATAAAATTTACAAAATTCAGCAAAAGCTTGTCCTTATTGTCGCGCTCATGCGAACGGGACTTGTGTTGACCGGACCGATCATTTTGTGAACAGCGACTCTCAGTGTTCTTTCGTGTAAATCCACTAATCGGAGAGGTAATGGTGAAATTTTTGTGCGACAAAATCCGTCAACATCGGCAATAATTTCACGATCGCGCGATAAATAATCATCGCGTCAGATTTCCAAAATCTTGGCAAACGTATTTTTGCCATTATTTTGTTACTTTTTGTTTAGTGTTCGACTCCTAGTTGGTCTCACGTGTGTTAGGTTAACTTGTTTACATATTGCTCTCATATTTTTACTATTCGTAATGCATATCGTTTATTTACCTAATATTTATAACGACTTTATGTTATTATCAATTTATATACTCGATGAAAAATAGTCTACAGTTTTGTTTAATTTTTTGTGCTTAGTGAGGTTATATGCCGCTTGTTGACAACCATAGTTAACAGTGCATTCTTTAGTATTTCTTCAATCCTTTATTAAGTTGTAATACATATGTCATATCAGGACAAGTAAGTAAAATATTTTATTGTTTATTATAGGCAAAATGGCCAGGGCAAAGACTGGTGAGAAAAAGGGACCGCGCATCGATGATGTCGTCACCCGCGAGTACACAGTTAACCTCCACAAGAGGTTACATGGTGTAGGCTTCAAAAAACGCGCCCCCAGGGCAATCAAGGAAATCAGGAAGTTCGCTGAGAAGCAGATGGGCACTCCTGATGTCAGGATTGACACACGCCTCAACAAGCAGCTCTGGTCCAAGGGAATCAGGTGAGATTTTAAATTCAATACTTTCTCATTTCTTCAAAAAGTAAGAAATTTATATAGGAATCTTCGAAGTTTATTAGTTATTATATTAGAAACAAATACTTGAAATATTTATAAGTGTAATTCTATAGGTGGTTAGTTATTAGGTGTTTGAAATTTCGAACGTTCATGGTGAACGAAATATTTTTGCCATTTTCAAATTTAGTCGAATTTGGC
>JAYJLV010000027.1:13257977-13328577 GCA_036873485.1 Torymus texanus | reverse complement strand
TGTGTGTGTGTGTGTGTGTGTGTGTGTGTGTGTGTGTGTGTGTGTGTGTGTGTGTATATATATATATATATATAAAGATTATACGTGTATATCGTGCAGAAAAAAATCAGTGGAAACTGTACCTGGCACACGGTACAATTCAACAAAGACTCACATGTATTCATGCACCTGACTGCTGTGATCGACGATTTTCTGACCGGGTAGCGAGACGTAGAACAGCCGAAAAATAACAGACGTCATGTTGAACATGTACTTCATCATCTCCTGCGGGTTGTCCATGCGGGTTATGCACTACGAGGTTGAGAGAGGGAAAGAAAATTATTTTTATAAATTTTATTTAGTACAGTTACATTTTGATGATTTAAGTCATCTACCTGAACGCCTGTAACACTTATAATGATCATATTAAGAAACAATTGCGTGATCCACGAAAACGAAAACGAATCCTCTATTGTATCGGCAAATCTAAATAAGAAAAGAATATTTGTTTCTCAAATGAATCTGTAACATTGAAAAAAAAAAAATGACTAAAACATAGTGTGCCTAGTAAATAAAGTATAAAAATACAGTTTGGCAAAATTTCTGCTTTGACGAGTAACCGCAGTCTTTACGTTATGCATTGGAAGCGTAATTTACAGTGATAGTTATAGTTATTTTAAAAGCTGTTTATAAATAAATTTACCTTATACAGTTTCGGTGATACTCCATGCATGCGATAAGTTTTCTAGATACAATTCTTTCTTGCTCCTCGTTAACATTATTGCTATATGACTCTATTGTGTCTTCATTAATTTTATCTATTCGGTATCTATAATAAAATAATTGATTTCTTTATTTTATTATTATTATTATTTAACGAGCTTAAGCCCTTTCAATATAAAAGATAAACTTATATATAAGAATAGCCGCTATGACCGAGTATAAAATATAGAAAATAATAATTAAATGAGTCTTAAAATGAGTAAAAGGGATAAAACTACTTAAACTAGATGGAGGGAAGTTTCAGGGCCTCATTAAAAGATTTAGAATCGGATGAAATCTACCATTCAAGGGATGTGTATCCTTCCGAGCTGTCGAAAATTACGCAAATTGTAACTTAGGTGACGACTTTGAAAAGAATTACAAATATCATGAGAATAAATTAAGTTATATAAATAATTTTAAATGCTACTTTATAGAAGTTATTATATGAATGATTTTTCTAAATTATTGTAACAAAATTGTATTTATTTTTTTTCACTGTAATGTTGCAGATTCAATCCAATTATAGTAAACTTGGTATCCATTCAACTATAATAAGTTTATAGGCACGATCGCTACTCGAAAGTTTCTTATATTTTCATCATCGTAAAGTATATGTGTCACTACCTGACAAACCAATATTTTATAGGGCCAAAATATGTTTTGTGATGTATATATAAATCGTTTTTTGAGAAAAGAGATTGAAATGTTATTAACAAAAGTAGTAGATATAATTAAAACACATATTTTTTGTATCATAAGATTTTTCGTTATATAATTGTATTCTCCAAAGTAAATGCCAAAAACACCCAATTAATTGCCGCACTTAACTAGTAGAGATATTGATTTAACAAAAACTTTATAATACTAAAGTTGTAGATTATATGAAAATAAAACTTTTTCTTATAACGCATTTTTTGTAAAATTACTTCCTCGTAAGTCAGGCACCTAAAAAACAATGTAAAAGACTAAAAATACACTAATAATAGTCGATTCTCACATATTATTTGTATGTTACTTAAAAAATATAAATGATATCTAAAAGTATACATGTAAAAACGAAATTTTCTACATAAATAGCAAGTAGTTGGAATGCGATAGCGTGCAGGTTTCAATATATTAATAGTAAGAATGTAACTGTTTTTATTCAATTTTTATTCTTTCTCCTTCACATATCCGATGAGGTAGAACAAGAGCAAATCATAGGATACGATAATGAGAATCTTAAGTGAAAAAGTATTTAATGCGTAAGTAAATAACAAAAATAATGCTTCTTGTAGTGAGGAGTTAAATATTTTCTCAATTATTCAACCCGTGAAGCAAAAATAGAGAACGAATCCCCTACTCTAGCAATTGCAACGGCAAAATATTGTTCGCGATTCACGGAGATATCTTTAGAAGCTCTTAAATTGTTTGTACATTAGTCGCATACCAACTTTTCGACGGTAGCTATATAGTTCCTAAATCTATGACATCATTAGCAGCTTCCAAATTTTTTAAATAAACCTTTTCGGGAAATTTCATATAAATGATCTGTGATCTTTCCTTTTTTATAAATTAATAATAAATTAAAAATAAATCGAGTTGGACAGAAAAAGTACGAAAATCAGTGATCGGAGAATATTTCAGGTCCGTATCATCGGTGTATTTTTGCAAAGATTAGTCATAAAATATGCTGAAAACTCAGCAGTTTCATTGTCAAAGTCAATAAAAAAAGTTTTTTAACAACTGTTACGAGGCTAAAGTTATTTTTTTAATCTATTGCAAGATTAATTCTCGTACACTTTTCTCTCGAAAAATATAAATAACGATTGCAAAAAAAGTATACGAAAATCCTTGAGACAATGGATATAAAGATTACGCATACAAAATATTTCCTTCTTTATACTTTGATTTTCAATTCTTCTAGATCTTACCCCAGCACAGCGAACATGCTGCACGAATTTTGAACAATCATTACGAAGTAGGTGTCAAAAGTCATTATTGTAAAAACAACGATTACACCGGCTTGCAACCCATGAAAGTATATCGGCATGTAATATTTGTCCATGTCGACCAGATAGTCAACTTCGAGCAGATTCTTCAGAGGTCGTGATTCGTTTAGAGGGTAGAATAAATCTAACAGTTTCGGTATCATTGGCTCGCCCATGTATGTCACGAGACTCATACCTACACATGCTACAACAGAAATGAGAATAAGTGCATTAACATGCGGACTTTCGACACTTATTTTTTTTTTAATTCGGTCGATTTCAAACTTTGCTTTTCTTGCAATACATATACTTTTAATTATTTTAACGTTACAAACGAAAAACAGCATTATTAAACTGATGTACTTACTTAAGTAAAATAGAATGTAAAGCCGTCCTTCTTCAGCATACTTACGAAATATTTTATATTCATTTTCATCATGCAAATGGGTCCAGTTATACTGAATTCCCTCAAGTATTTTTATCATCTTTAAATGATTGAAACAATTAAAATGCTCATTTCATTTGGAAATACATATAAAAATAAATTAAATCTTGTTTTCAATACCGCATTAAAATAAACGACACTGTTATGATACATCAAAAATGCACCGTATGTTAAAAAAAACGCCGGCATGCAATCAATCAGCTTATATGTATCATTGAGGACTTTTACAAAGTATATCACCTTTTTTAAAAAAATTTGTTTGGATTAATTAAGCAATTTATTGATTATTTATCATTACAAATACTTCAGAATCATGTTAAAAAACATTTTAGCTGCAAAAAGTATATATACTAGACGTTTGTGTAGAGTTACGAATCGATTGTTTAAGCTTTCTCTGATCTTAATAAATCAATTCCATCTATATGTACTTTTATTTATATTGTTATTCTGAATTATTCATAATAAAGCAAAACTTTATCTATTTGTAAACAAAACGTACCTCTGGAATTACGACGGTGATGATACCGACATGATATAGAATTCCAATAATCTTTCGCGATAGCGCAGATTGATAGGGCCATCGTCCAATGATATACAGTAGTTTTTTGTTTACATGAAAAAGTCTATTATCAAAAAACTTATTTATCAATTCGTTGTCTTTTGACATTTTTCTCTGAACACTACGTAACAGCGTTTTTTTTTCTTTCATTGTGCAGTCGAACTGAAAAGGCGAAGGTATAAGGTTCTGTCTAATTTAATGTACGCCTACTTATAGATTATGCAGTCATTAGCACTTACGTATGGAAATTACAAGTATGAGAAAAAGGTCGGATAATTGAACATTCTTTATTTGGTATTGATTTTGTCAGAATTACCATATAACGTTTTCGTATATGTATTAATACTGTTTCATTTTCATTATGCATTGCATTTCTTTACTTAATAACTAATATAAATATCTAATCAACTTGAGTTAGCGACGGTGTAAAAAAAGAATCATAATCATTTATTAATTATATACGGTACGCATTTTACTGCCCTTTGTTAAAATTAAAATAACATATTAAGTTGAAATAAATTCTAGTAAAACCATGAATTATCAGGAATTATAGTATAATTTTTTCAATGAAATGCAGTTCTGAATCGTTATAGCTATGAATCTCATTAACGGAAATCTTAGACGACGGAAGAAGTTTGAGTGACAACTTCATTGATTATTAATAATGTCTTGCTACTGGAAATTTATACGCTTTACTCAGTTTTCTTGCAGTTATTCCGTTTCCGTTTATTAATTGCATAGCAATGCGATTTCCTGTAAGTAAAATTAAGTTTGATAATAATACAGTTTCTTAATGAAAACTCTGAAAATTAGTTAGCGTCTAATAAAACTTATTAAAAATAATCATTATTCGGCTGTTTTTTTTTATATTATATATATTTAGTAAAATGTTTTTAACATTCTTGAAAGACATATACTATAATATATTTGTATTTAAAGTTGTTGTCACTTATCTAAAAAAATATATTCAGATTTTTCGAAAAGTCAAGTTCATACGCCACGTGACGAAAATCTTTTATGAGAAAAAATGGGATTTGCGACATAGACACAACGAAAATTCTTGACTTAGAAAGCGACAGTTTAAGTTTTTTTCGTCAAAAACGTCATTGATTATTAAAAATAGAACGATTCTAAGCGCTTTGACTTAAATGGATACATAAGAAATTTCAAATGTTATATAAATAGATTGAGGTTTCCTATATTATATTATATTCTCAAACCTTTTTCTCTCTATTCTAGTTTATTATTGTTATACAATTGTATTACGTTTAAAAAAAAACATTTTATTGTATTGTAATTTCTGATTTATTTTTAATGTATATGAGTAAATGATCTTATTTTCAGTAAGCACACATAGCTTGGTTTTGGCGAGTATACCTCGACTTCTACTAGAAGATGAAATCCTGGTAGTGCGTATAGAGGAAGTCCGTTTATATCAGGATTTAAATCATTTTTTTCGTATGTTCCCTAAATAAAATCACAGCGCATATGAATTCAATATTGACTATGTCTAATTTGTTTTATGTTACCTTAGATGGGAGACATACTGATATATCTACCCCAATATTTTCCAATATTTGATCCAAAAAATATTTTTTCAATGCATTATCACAAACGTTTATATCTAATGATATTCCAGTAGGGACATTATATCGGCCAAATGCTTGACCCCAAACTTTCATTTTTAACTTTAAACAAATGCACAAAAAGGCAAACAGTAATATTTAACAATTTAACAAATCTTATTACAAAAATTCTTACAAAAATTTCGGTCGGTAAGTCTTCAATAACATCTATTCTAATTCTCATAGTATTAACCGATCTAGGATTGTAATTTATTGATAAATCAAAAGTATCTTCATCAAAGTACATACCATTGACAAAGTCAACAAATATATCTTCAAGCTTAACAGCGTGAGGAGTATCCTTAAATAAAATTACTTTGTATTTATAACTTTGTATTTAAAATAAGATAGAAGTAGCTTGCACTTATTACTTACTTCGCACTTTACTTGAAACATTCGTAACGCACAAGAAAACATAATTATTATTGAAAGTTGTAAACTAGAAATCATTATTATTTTATTCTTTTAATATAGTTACATATAAACAATTTAATATAACATAAGAATATAATTTTTCATAGAAGAAATGTTAATGCCGCGTAAACATGTTGAAGAATGAGAAAATTGAGGTGTTAGAGTCTGTGTAAAGCACGTAACTTTTATTCCAGATATCTTTGTCTACTTCAGTGTTTCGTACGGATTAGATCTTTACATGATGCAATTAAACAGGTATTGTAGTGCTATCGTAACAGCATTTTCTCAATTGAAAATAAAAAAAAGTCGTAATTCAAAATAAATTAATGTTCACATGATAAGGTTGTACAAGTAACAAAAGACACTTATTATTATTAAAGTATTTTTTATCACGTTTTATTTATAATAAATATATTACTTATATTTGGGTGCTATTAAATAACAAAGTCAACAGTTCTGGTTGCTGCAAATTCCGCTTGTACTTTTGAACCATATCTTGGATTTTCAATCGCCTTCGAACGTGCGGCGGGTGGTAACTGAAAACAGAATATTTGTATTAGAAAAAATGCTATAATAAAAATACTTTCATTAGCCTCAACTTCTATCCACTTAAAAAACAAACTTTCTTTCTATTCTCAATTGATTTGTCGTAATAACTTGAAGGCAGAATTTTTCGCGCAAAATGTGTTACTCAAATCATACGCTGAGTTTCCCGGAAAAAACTACATATATCGATAGATTTTCTTCCGGTTTATTCCAAAGATGTTATTTTTTTTCCCCCGAAATGCTTTTTCCAGACCAAAAATTCTATTAGAACAATTTTTTTGAAAGAATACAATTTTTTAAATAAATTTTTTCACTTGAGAGCACGAGTCTTAAGCTACAGAACCTTAAAATTTCAAGTTGGAAGGATTCGTAAGTAATAAAATTTGAATGTTGGCAGCGAGTGATCGTGCGCACGTTTTGTGCTGTGCTATAAAACATTACATTATCTATTTTTCGAAATATAATTTTTTATAAGAAATGCTTATTTTTTGTTATTTTTTTTTATTTCTTTATTTTTATCTAAACTTAATTAAATAGGTTTTCTCGATTTTGGATTTCTTCACTTTTCTGATGAGTATGATGGGAAGGTTTCTAATACTGAAAATCGTTTTAGTTCTATCTTTTTCAGGTATGATAAGAGTTTTTGCTGAATTTGACCTTTATTTTTGTTTTACTGTAGTTAGTCTGTAATATTCATATTTCGATACTCAAAAATTAATACAAACATTATTTTTAAGATATTTAGTTGACCAATCGCAAATATTTTACGACGTCGAAATGTAATTTTCAGTATGCTTCAACAGAAAAATCTTGATAAGGATAAAAAAATGTTAAAAATCGTGTTTGATTTTAAATATTGCACAGTTCCTTAGGTGCAATAAATAACTTTTATAGCGAAATCAAAAGAACTTTTTAGTAAGATAAATAGTTATAATTTTTCAGATTTGATAAACTACTATATACAAGCATGCAATAATTTTTCTGAAAGAAACTATGGTGTTGTTACATTTAATTTTAAAATTTAATTCTCTAGAATAAAAAACCACTATTGCCAAACTATATTTTTGTAATGAAATGATTGGGCAGTATCGTGGCTAATAAAGACGTGATTTTCCAGGAAATCTAAAAAAATTAAAAGTATTTCTTTGGAAAGGACTTCCTCAAGATTTTCAATTGAGATTATTGTTTGAAAAATTGATTATGAAATATTTTTCAAGTATCAAACGACGAAATAGTGAAATATCTCGGTAATAATGGGATACGTTGATGCGCGAAACGCACGTACGACCATTCGTCACTGTCTTTTAAATTTCTTTCCTTATGAGCCATTTCGTAGATTTAGACTTATACAAACGAATGAAAAAATTCATTCGAATTAAAAACTATATTTTTATAGAAAAATCATTCTAAATTTTTACCCAAGTTTTTGATTAGTAAGTTAAAGACTCAGCGAATTTTGGGCAGAAACTATTCTGTACGAGTTCGTTCGCTTTTTCTGTTTTCTTATACACTTTTTCTATTATACTACTTTAACAAATGTAAGTTTCTTCTTATAATTCTACAGGGAAGCAAATTTCCGGGACTCATCCTACCACAACTGTTGGAGCAGTGGCGTCAGAGATTTCTGTAACGGCCGCGCTATCCCGTCAGCATTGGTATACTCAGTATACCAAAGGCTGGCAATCGCTGTTCCAAAGTGACGTGTACACTCAAGACGAGATTTCCTACAGTTAATACCGGCGATGGAGTAGTCACGTAAGGAAATTTTTTTCCGTGTACTTCGATAAATAAAAAAACATTGAAATATCAATTTACACGCCTATACATTATCTTTCTCACCTATCGTTATCCAGTCGTTTTCGTCTGCCGATATTAAGAGCAGTCTGTCGCACGAGTGAACCGAGGGCTCGTCGTGACACTACCATGCCGTCGATTAGCGGCGTGGCGAGATTCATGCGCGAACTCGGCCCTTGGAGCTTGACGCGCATCAGTCCGCTATCCAGAGCCTGCAGGAAAATAACGTGCACGTCACATGCCTGCACCGCTCGCGAGTGATCCAGTCCCGTATGCGTGTGAGGCAGTAGTCCAGCTATTAATATAGAAAGGTATAAAAGACCGTTCTGTTAGCTGAGTTCAACAGGGGAAAACATATAATTTTAATTGACAAATTTAATACTTTAAAAGCGGTGTGTAAGTGGCACATGAATTTTCATTCTAAAATAAATAAAACACTGATTTTTTTAACCAGTAGATTATTTATGTTTATATGTATAGAAGATATTAAATGTTTTCAAATTTTGCTTGAGCTAATTTTTCATTATTATACTATAATAAAAGAAACCTAAGTATATAACTGTGTAAACAAGTAAAACATGAATTACATATGGGAAACTGGACGCAGTCCTCAAAGCTTTCTAACCACACGACCATGATCTTGGTGTCGGTTTGTGCTGGGCACGAGTGTTTCGTCGCCCTGCGCGGTTTGATCGGTTCGCTCTGGGTTGATGAGTTCATGCTGGCCGACTGCTTCTCCAGATCGAGAGACATAGCACGCGGCTGGCCTGTGACCGCTGATGAATTCGTGAAAGCATGATGGGCGCTATTCGTGCTCACGCATCGCTCAAACCAGACTGAAAATAATGGACTTATCAGCGTGTTTGCGCGAGAAAACCTCGGTTTTTGTTGTTGTTTGTAAAATTGTTATTAATAAGGATTAAGTTTTAAGTCGTTCGAATATGAGGAGAGTTGTAGAGTCTGTATACCTACGGAACTGGGTGCTTAGTTACATATATAGTATTATTAATTAGTTGCATCAGCGTCATTATAAAACTAAAGTTATACATCTAAAAGATTTATTTTGGTTACTGTTTTCATAGCGAGAATATTAATTTAATTGGCGAAAATAGCCGAAACGAGTGCGCTAATTGAAAATACACGAAGTAAATTATATATTGATTAATTTAATTGTGAATGTTATCGTGAAAGCGGAAATTTAGGATCGAAACTATTTAAGTAGCCAACTGATCTTATTTGTAGATTTATCTTTTAGAAAAGTGCACGATATACTTGCCAAGTTAAGACAAATGTTGTTCTGTGAGTCATACCACGGTAATATTTAATTAGTTTTTCTTTAACTTTTATAGTTAGCCTTTTAAGGTTGTCATGGGAAATTTTATGTGGCAAAATTTAGGAAAACTTGCAAAAAATAGTTACAAATTTAAATCATTGTGAAAGTTTTGGATGTATCAACATGGAACCAATAAATCACCGGTAGAAATTTATAGCCGTTAATCAGAAAGATTGAGATCATTTAATCCGGATATTTTTACATTTGCTTAGAGTGAAATAAGGTAAGTCGGAGAGCTCAAAATAGACGGTTAGTAGATGAAAAGTGCCAACTAATGAGAAGAAAATATCTATCTTGAAATTATGTGCTTTTAATTTAGACGGAAAATAGGGTATTCACCTTCTAATATGGATTAACATAATTTATAATATTCAATCGAATTATGCTGCTACTCGTTATTGTAAAAAATCTTTCTGATCAAAGCGGTATAATCACGTTATAAATATTCAATTGTTAATATTATTAATTAAAAATGAATTATAGACTTTAAAGAGATTGGTGTCAAAACTAAATTATTTTCAATGGTATATATTTAAGTAGTATTATATATTCAATTATTTCTACTTGGTTTTACCTATAAATAAAAACGAAAAAAGCCCAGGAGAATTTGATAAACTTCATAAATAACTCTAATTCTAAATTTAGAATCGCACATAAGTGGAGATAAAAAACTAAAGAAAATTTTACGAAATAAAGTATTTATATATAATTGAAAACAATGAACCATCCACCACTTCACGATAAAACTAGCTAGAGTGACTCACTATCAATAATTTGGCAACCGTGGTAAGAAACAAATTTTTTGAGAATTGAAATTCCAAGTAACTCGAAAATACGTCTAATTTTATCGACAAACAAATTCTCTCGTCTGGTTATTTATAATAAAGTGATGAGTTGTTTCTTCAAAAATATTTTGAACTCATAGTTATCATCAATTTAAGTTCTTCGACAAACTATTGTCTTGTCTAGTTATATTTAACACGAAATTACTAGTTCTTTGAACCAGTCGCAAATATTTTGAGCCCAAAATTATCGTCACATCACATTGGGTACACCTATTTTTGTTGATAAACAGTCTACGCATTTCTTAATTAAAGCAGTTAATCAAATATACAAGTTATTTGATAGACTATTATCGTATCTAATGTTTATTAGAATTTCTGATTTTCAGAACCTTTTAAAGTTTTTTAAGCTGCAAATGTTCGATGCATGTATTTGCCTTTTCTTAACAATAATGCAAATCTCTTATAACTTTTCATGAACCCTTTCATTTTTACTACTTATGACATGTAAATTATTCAATGCCAAACAACGTTCACATACCACTGCTAGAATCGTTGAAATTGCTTTCGACGAGGGGCTCTGGGGGCACATTGGCGGACAGAGTGGGCACGACGAAGGCCACCTCCGAACTCACATCCGCCCAGTAGAGCACGTGGCTACTGCCGTTATACAAGGCGCCGCCGTGTTGCTCGCTACCACCAACGCCGCAGTTTTCCTCTGATGGTTGTGCGGCTGAGACAGTCGGCGCAGCGGACGTCGAGCGCCAGGACGTTTGTACGTGTCCGGTCCAGCCGGCGTGCGACGACACCGATACCGACCAACCCAGTGACGTGAGTAATTCCAGGAAGTTTTGAGATACGTTGCTATCCTGTAACTGAAAAGAGAGGACGATTGTATGTGCGTTAGAAATATTTCGTTAAAAAATATTTCGAGGTTTCATTTAATTTGAGATATAATTATGTACCACAAACAGCGTCGTCTAATGTTAGCCTGTCGTTGTTGATATTATTGTGGCTTATAAACTGCTAAGATGACAAATAAATTAAACAGTTTATGTCAACGTTGTCTTGTTTTGAATATTTTGTTGCCTTTTTTAAGTTTAACTTCGACACAAAGCTATAAGTAAATATAGCCAAGGTAAGGTAGTAAAAGTTTAAGTACGACTTTAAAACAAAAATCATAATTTGTGCGAACGACAAAATATTCAAACGAGAGAACATTAAAATAAATTATTCAATTTATTGGCTGAACATTGAAGAACAAAACTGTGACTGATATTATAACATATAAACTTAACATATTGTTTTAAATGTATACTATCAAAATTAAACAAATACTGAATAGTTATTTTTTCTATTTTATAGTAAAATTTAGATTCAATCGTATGCTAAATTAATATTATTAAAGTAACGATAAACATACCACGTTAGACAGTATTGCTTCAGGAGTAGTCTGACCAGACTTCACGTAAAATACGTGTACCGTATCGCAAGTCCTCGAGCTTATGTGATCGAGACTTTCCAGATCCACAGCGAATCCCGCCAACGTGGGATCGAGAGCAATGAGTCCACTAGTACCAGTATTACTTAATTCGCTTTGAATGGCCGACTCGAGATTCAGGAAACCGAAGTGGCTGAGAAATAGTCGCGCCGTCTGAAACTCGTGGCAGATCTTGGGCGGCGAGCATTCACCCATTTTTTCCGAGGCGACTCGATTCGCGTTCTCTTCGTTGAGCTTAGTCTCGTTGTTAATTGCATAGTCGAGCAATTGATGGAGAACTTGGTGTTCGCTCTTCATGGAGTCATTCTCATTCATTACCGCCTCCAAGCTTGGTATTGATTCGTCACTATGCAAAAAATATTACATTATTTAAACTTATTATAAATTGAAAAAGGTAATAATTATAACATTCTGTTGTGCAAAATAAAGTTTATGAACTAACAATTAATATAAAATGAAATTAAATTATTTTTACTGAACTATTTAAAAAAAAGTTCATTTTATTAGATTGCTGCAAATGACACTTTAGCAACTTTGAACGAATTCAAGACTCTATGCACTTCATAGATAAAAATAACGTATCTATTTTCCCAAAATGGCCACTTTTGGTTCACGTAAAGATTAAACATCAGCTGTTCCGAAGATGTTTAATACGTTACTTTAATTAACACGTGTAATTTTATTACATACAGAAGTACTACATACACTTTACAATGCGGAATCTTATCGACGTTATCCGGGAAGAACCTCGGCTTGTAATCAATGGGTGGCTGTGTCTCCTGCAGGGGCAGCGGTCTACCAGGATTCGTGTTGGAGCTGCGCACAATCGACCGATGCCTTGGTAAATGCCGCAGCTGCATTGTCCAGGCGTGCCGACCGAAGGGACCACGTATCAGAACAGTAACGGTAGGCTGAGGATCCTGATCATTGCCCAGCGGTTCCTCGAGGAGAGCGAGCATCGTCGCGTTATCGGCGACAAAATAGCGAAACCGCTCAACGGCAGTTTCACGGGGTACCTGGTCACCTGGCCAGCTGTTACAATGACGCAGAAGGGAGACCTCATCAAGAAGGGATGAAAGGGATTGTGCCCCGCAGACGCTTGGAAAGTAGCCGACCTAAATTGACATTTGGATAGATTTTTATTAAAATTGATGTAAAAATGTAACAAAAAATAATTTATTACTTTACCTGTTCTAAGATTATGGTAAGTAGCGCATCGGCAGCGTCTCTGACGCGCATTGACGCTGGTTTTAGTTCCTTTTCATCCTTCATTTTTATCGGTTCTCCGGGTTTCCCAACAGACTTTGAGCCCGATACACCCAGTTCCACGACTTCTAAAACGGTTGCCAAACATTCTTTATCCTGTAACAACAATTAAATTTGATATATGATATTCCATATTTTATTTTGTAAATAGACATTTAATTATAGTGTACTGATGGTACCTGTAAAAGTTGAGGATGTGCAGTCAGCCAAGTTGTTAGACAAGCGAAGGCAGCGACGATGGACGAATGAAGATCTTTGGAATGCGCCGGTGGCGGCCGCCAACATTGGTACGCGATGTAATCGCACAACCACTTTACGGCTCGCTTACATTCCAGAGCATCTAAAATAATATGAAATTAGTAACAATGCGTTCAGCCATAAACCTTGTGATTCAATATTTAAAACATTTGTGTAATATTCATTCCAAGTGCATATAAATTTTAAGCATATGCTTAAATTGAACATAAAAAATTTAACATTTATTGCGACCTTTATGATATCAAAGTGTTAAGTGTACATTAGCTCGAACCTGTGAATTTCCTTGCTGCTTGTCAACATACGAAATAATTAAAATGTTTTATTTTCAGATCTTGAAAATGAATTTTTTACTTATTGATTACTTTACCTGTTTCACGAATGCGCGTCCGCGCTAAACCAGAGAGCATTTCTAGAGCAGCTAATGAAATGTTGAGATCAGTTTTCCAAGAAGATATTAACCGATGACATACCAAGTACGTGGCACGAAGAAAGAGAGCATGTGCTGAATCTGTAAAAATGTCAAATGACAAATTAAAAATGGTACATAGTAAATCATAGTACACCAATAAAATTAAGGGAGAAGTTATTTATTATTTTTACTTTATTTTAATTTAGAAAATATTAAAAGTTAAATAGATACAAAAACAAAGATTGAATTATTAGACATCAAGTAATTTAAGTAACGAAAATTGACAATTTAACGCGCAAATTAAAAATAGATGACAATGGCTCTGTGAGAAGTATCTTCTAAAAACGAAAAATAATATTTTAATCTTATGAAATATTCAATATCATTAAATGATGTATTAACATAATATATTGTTTATTTATTATTATAAAAATAGCTATACTGTACCCTTTAATAAGGAAAAACTGTAATATAAAGACGACCGAAAGCATGAGTATCAAAACGGTGAGATATATAATTTGAGATGGCGAAAAATTCAGCGTGAGAGATGAAAGAAGCATAAAATAGCTAAATAAAAACATTTGCATAAATATTTACCGACGGAAATACCTTCTTCTTGGAGCATAGCAATATCGGATGCATCGCCTAGAGAGCGCAGATCACTGGATATGCTTATCTGACTGGTGGTATCGCTGGTGCAGACTACCGAGTGATCATATACGTAGACCAATAGCAGAATGAAGAGAATGCGCAATGGAAGGACAAATCAAGAAAAATATACAACAAAAATCAGACGCCAACCCAAATGCAAAACAAAATCACGTGTGTACGATCACTTGTATTAGCAATGTTCCATAATTCCATAACAATGGCACACAATCAATTGTTTTATTTCTAAGAATTAAAATGACCCATATTTATAAACTTTACGTTAAAAACTGTAATCTTTTTACGAATCAATTTTTTATAAGTTAAAAGTAAATAATTTATCAACAAATGAGAAATGATTTTTTATCAAATTGATGAATCATCTTTCCTTAGATATAAAAGCTTAAACATTGGACTTATTATAAATATTAAGCTTAAGCAATACAAATAAACGCATAAAAATACAAATAAATGATGCTGCAAAAAATAAGCTTTAAATCCACAAGATGATAAATATGAAAATCAGCAAAATCAATAAAGTGAGAATAAATATAAGAATGAAGCTTGTTAAATTTACCAGATGACAATAAATTAGTTGTCGTTTCATTTGAAATTGTACTATCTGGTTGAGTCACTTGATCCGCTTCTTCCGCAGTGGCTGAGTCTTGCACACTAAGCAATAGACCACCTACAAAAAAATAATATTAGCAAAGAGACAAGAAACAATTAATAATAAGATTGAAGAATTTACCTAGAAGCATGTGTGTATTTTGCGGATCAACTTCCACTTGCAATCCATTTATTAACAAATTCATAAGCTTTGGCTTTAGTTGGGCAAACGTCGTTGGCATTTTCTCTTGTGCAATTGAAGTCGTAGTAGGTATTTCCTTAATCTGAAGATTCTGAAAATAATTTTAATATCATGTCAATATAAAGAATTAGAAATATTCCTATTATAAAGGTGCAAAATAGGTGGTTAATACTGTATATATTCACCTGGAAATGTAACGGTAGTGATAGCATAGATAACAGTAAATGGATGGAAGATCTACGTAACTCTACTTTTGATACTGAATTCGATTTTAGTCTTAAATCTTTTTCTGGAAGCACGACTTCCAAAGCAGAAATAACTGCAGGAACTAATACTTGCACTCCGTCTAAATCAAGACGGAATAAGTCTGCAGAATTAGATAAAATACTCGCGAGTGTTTCTCCACATTCCCTTACCTAAAATAAGTTAACAATACAATTATTTAAAAAATTAAAGTTTTTCCTTCGTCTTCGCAATAAATATTGTCAGTTCCTTACGTCAGATAGTCTATTGACTTTTAAACCATGATTCATTGCTTGATAAAATCTGGCCAGATACGCTGGCAAAATTTCCTCTCCAGTCTTTTTAGCGCAGAATATTCTGCAAAGAGTGCCCATAGCTTCGGCCCTGCCAGACTCATATCGGTCTATGCTCAACGATGGTGGAACTTCACCAAGGCTCTCTTGTAACGAACTAGGCCCGTCAACAAGTACCGATGACGGACGTTTCGGGGCGTTATTCGGTTCTGGAAAAATATTCGATTTATATTATTAAAGTGTCAAAATATTTATATTTAAGTTATGCCTATAGCATTGATACTTACGGGGTAAATTTTGTGACCAACCGTCTGTGCCTATAAATGCAGCTTCGAAAAGCCATTCTCCAAACAGGTGAAGAATACTATTGCACTTTGGTCGTCCAGATGCTAGTGGAGGTCTAACGTCTTGATTTAACGATACCATAGCTATAATAAAAACGAAAATGTGAAAACCCTTACGCGATTAAACTATGTAATTTATGTGTCATAAATAAAATACAGCACAACTTACATGCTGTGCTAGACGTAGACGAGGGACCCGAGTTGCTACTCATCAAGGGCGTGCTAGTAACTCTGCTAGTTGTCAATCCTATCAGTGATGCTTTTGGAATTCCTAAAAAATACACGTCACTTATTAGTTTACACTCTAATCGTACTCCCGTCCACTTTAGAGTGGACCAACCACGAATTCGTTAACATAAAATAAAACAACACTATGCTCTAAAGGTTTTATACATTGGTGCGACGAAAAAAGAAGAGGAAGAGAAGGGAAACGACAGACAGAAAGTATTAGGATCACACAAAGCTCTCTACATATGGATTATCTACAACACAACAGCGCTTTTTATTTGCAGCTCGGGAGACATATACATTATGTCGCACGCATCTCTGTACCCTTAGTGACGGCCGAGGGCGTGACGCTGAAGCTCTTGGCGAGCCTGCGCTGCGTTGGTGGCGTGGGCGATGGATGTGGCTGTTCCTTCATCGTGATACGTTCACTGCCGACCCCGCCCAGACTTGTCGAACCGCTACCGCTGCCGCCCGTGACCGCAGAGCCGATACCTTGATGATGATGACCAAGACCCGAGAAGCCGGTTGTGCTCACGCAACACTCCTCCCAGCAGCAGGCCTGTGAGATACCTGCGAAAAGACGGCTTCGGTCACCGTTGCCACCACCGGCACTGCAGTGTAGGCAACGAATTCTCGTGCGGGTTTTCTTTCTTTCTTTTCAAGTGGCTTGCAAAAGTTTGCTCGTGTGATTATCGCGGGTGCAGTTTGTACAGAAGTGTCAAGATTCTAATCAGTGGCTAAGCAGTTGAGAATTGGGTTTAATCTTTGGATGTAAATTTACTGAATCTATACGAGTTCTTGTTCCGTAATTTAAAATTCTATTTGATTTTGATTTTAACACTGACCTGTTGAAAATATTCTTAAATATTCTTGCTTTATTAAATACTTTTATGTCTTATTTAATTTATATGTTATATTAATTGTTTTAAAAAAAAGCAAAGCTTTGTTAATGTACATATACATTGAACATGTAACTAATTGAATGTTATATTCTAATGCTAATAATGAATTCAATGGTCATACTGTTAATTAAAAAACTATTACTAATCGAATTTAAAATGAAAACTATGAAAACAGTATACTAATCACGTTAATATATTGCTGATGGAAAATTGTAATATATTTAATTTTTGCATTCAACTCAGCTGTGTAAGTATTGTGTAAAGCGTAAAGCCACATGCCCGTGCTCTTCAGAGAGTCAGAGTAGTCATAGTATGTATAGTTTCAGTGTGGTGTGCTGGTTCTAACTATCCTAATTTAAATCATTTTACGTACCTAGGAAAGCATCAACTTGGCCAGCAATGCCTTTTATTGCTTTTAGAAATATATATGGTAATTGCTGTAAACATGGATGCTGGCAGGGATCGATAACATTAGGACTAGCTATAGCATATCTTAAGAAAGCTTGAGTCTGTGATATTACAGCTGGACGGCAAAGATCAACAGGATCTCCTATTGTTCGTAAAAGCCTATACCATGCTTGAGCAACAGCTTCATTTGACATTGTACTGGAAACTAATTGAGAGTCTTCTTCACCTAGAAATCATTTCATAATTTAATAAATTGAATTTTTATTTGTTTTGTAAAAATAAGTTATAAAACTTAATTAAAGTAACAACTTTGCTTACTGATTTTCAGTTCTGGGAACATTGGCCCATACATTATGTGCAAAAGGCGAGCTGTGAGTGCTAAACAAACGCGATTCCATTGTTCAATCAAAGATAGTCGATGGCGCCATCGAAGGCATGATTCTCTTAAAGTCCTCCATAATGGTGGTGATGGAAAATTACGTTCACATGCTACCAGCCAAACCTTAAAAATAATCAAGCATTATTAATAAGTATTAAAAATAAAGTGAAAATAAATTATTGCATTGACAAACCTCCAAAAGTACTCCTAAAACTCTTTCACATAATTGTTCTCCTGTATCTTCTCGTATTGCTGGTGGAGCCAAGAGTGCATCATTAATACCAATTAAAAATAAAAGTAAACTTTCCCATGTTTCCCTTTCTAAGGTTGCTGAACTTCTAGCAACCTGTTGCAGTGTTCGTAAAACTCTATGACATAATACTGCTTGTTTGTTGATTGTATCTGCTCCTAAAATTGTCAAACATCATAAATAGTAATTTGGAAAATGTAATAATTGTAACATGCCTGTTTCACATGCAGTAAATGTAGAGTGTTACCCAAATCCTGGTATAAAAATGGCCAGACTATGGAAAAAAGAAGTATTTTTAACTACGTTAAACTCGTGCAAATAAGTATTTTTTAATTAGTATAAAACTAACTTAGTGTAACAAGTAGAAACTGTGAGAAAAAATCAATTAATTACAAAGTTGTTATTAATTAGTTACAAAACCACCAAGCACCAAGAAACAAAAGTTAGAAGATCTTTGGACTATTTTGTATTTTGTTACAATTTTGCTCATAGTTTCCAAAGTATTAACGAAACACATTGTATAAAAAAATGAGACATGAGATGCATACCTTCTCCTTTCCTAGGTACAAAAAGATTGTGAAAATGACCAATGATTTTCCGTGAATAATAGTTTGGATCGTCAGCAATAGGTTTAGGCACTGATATTTTTGGTGATGTGTATAATGCTGACAGCCACTCACAATAAACATTCACACAGTCTCTAACTGTGTCATGTTCTGTTAAAGGCAATGATAGTCCGAAACAAATTACTTCCATACACCATTGCACTTCTTTGTCGGTGATCAAAGGACTTGGCTCGGCAGCTTGGGCAATTCCTAGGTTTGATGCCAACTGGCGAACTATGGACAATGTTACTTCTCTACCGACACCAGGAGCAAACTTTTCAAGAACACTTTGACTGTCCTCTGATCCCTGTTGGATCAGTATACTCAGAGATGCCCACTCTGAGTACATGTTGTCTCCTATGTCCTGAACAATCAAAATTATGAAATTAGTATTTTAATGTCAATTTTGCATTATTTATATTGAAATATGCGTGACTAATTAACAATTGTTTATATACCAAAAGATTATATTAATTTTTCATGCTGTAATTCTATTTCGCGCGAATTTACAAGTGAATAAAATGAACACACAACGTAAATAAAGTTTGACACGTCTCCTGGAATATGTTGATATCATTAATGCAATTTAAAAAAAAAATCCGTCAACCTTATACTCCAAATCATAATATTCACGGAACCCCAGTGCATCAACAGGTATCTAAACCATCGATAAACTTAAAACTACTTTAAAATCCGTTGCAAACCGCTAGGCAAAATTAAATATAAATAAATAAACTAACGCGCGCGCGCACGATCGTAGGCGTCGAGAAACATATAGTACTGTAAACTCCGTTTTAACCTACAACCGTAAACACAGCATAAATGTAATACCACTATCATCAACATGCACACATAATAATCACCTTGAGATTAACGCGATTGAAGACGCCTAAATTCATAGATTAACATCTGGATTGACAGCTAGAATTCCTTAACCATAATCGGAGCCCGATGTCGTCGCACTTATAATACGTGTTGGGTGTTTTGACACTTTGCTACGCGCTACTCCGCCTTTTCCTCCCATTCATCGCGGCAGACGCATTCCCACACACGCACAAGTGCTCGACGGCGGTGGTGGCTGCGAGGGAGTAGACAGTATCGTCATTACTTTTTTTATCACACTCGTGCGCGGGCGCCTATATGGATACTACGTGAGCGGATTCTGTAAGGTAAGTGTGTACAGTATGTGTACAGTGTGTAAACGTAAGTACATACTTCATACTATACAGTTCAGTCCACACATGAGAGAAAAGTCGCACTGTTGCCAGGTTTGTGTTCGCGCTCTGTCATCTGCGTGAGCTGTCTTTGTCTGGTTTTTTACGGTCGATTGACCTGCTGCGACCGTCACACCTGTTGTAATCAAATGATTTGAGTGGCTGATTTAAATTTTAAATACTTTATGCGAAGGTGCGAGTACTGGTATTTAAATGTTGCCTTTTGTTTTATCAAACAATAAGAATGTAACTGTTAAGGATATAACTAGACTATTTTCCCTTTTCATAAAAACAATGTAATGCTAATTGCAAAAATATGGTGAACTCTAGATTTACAATACTCTTAATAAATTTGATTCTCATAACAATGAAAAAATTAGTTTGTTAAAACTATTCTATATAAAAAAATAAGAACAAAAGACACTCGGCAATCAACAGAGATCGGCAGTGTTTTCATAAAGCAAACAAACTGTCACTTTGTATCACTAGCTATCTACAGCTTGTATGCCTTAAATCCAACCGATTTAAACGATATCTCAATGTAAACAAAGACCCACCTGTAACCTTTCATTCAAACCGCAAAAACACCGGCAACCAGTAACAACCCCTCAGGCAGCTGTTAAAAACAAACACTCCGATCTTTCCTCTTTATACACTCATAAACAAACATTAAACCTCAATTAAACCTCTCTATTCCTCTTCCCTCATTCCACCTTTCTCCGCCCACGCACACGAGCCTCCCGCGTCTTGAAACCCGTCTGGAAACGGTCCGCACATACCACGCGTAAGTATATATATATATATATATATAGTCGCGCACACGTCCTCGCGAAAATATGCTCCCCGCACGGTCTGCAGCCTGAGCTGAGCCAGCCGTAGCCAACACGGCATCAGCAGGAGTAAGAGCATCATCCAGTATATAGTAGCCGCGCGCGCGCGATAGAGAGACGACGAGTGGTGAGTCAAAGTGTCGTGAAACATGGCGACGGTGAAATAACCTCTCTTCGCGCAACACCTCGGTCCGCGCAACATCGGAACTATAGACCGAGGTACATATATATTCAGAGAGCACAGCGACGCACACGTATATACAGAATCCGCGGAGGAGAGGAAAGATTCGTCGACGCGGACTATCGTCAGCTCATCGCGTCGACACTGCTAGAAACGGTTCACATCATCTGCAGACATACAGAAGTGTTCGCCAGTACAGTGTGCTAGACATATATATATATATAGATATATATATATATAGAGATATATATATAGATATAAGCGGAGGTGAGTGAGAGGGAAAGAAAGAGAGATAGAATTGCAAATCGAAGAGGTGGGTGGCGCACGTCGGAGGTGTATATTATAGGAAAGAGTGACCGCGCTATACGAGATACTGGGATTGCACCGTTAGAGAGGGAGAGAGAGAGAGAGAGGAGCGCATATAGAGCTCCCTACGGCCTTCGTAGGATTATCGTGCCCGTGAAAGGTGCGCGTGTATACCTATGTTACTTGGCGCACCGCACCACCTATTAACCATCTGATTGTTGTGCGAATTTTTCTACTGAGTGTCCGCGAACACGCGTGGTGTTACCGGGCGCATTTCTGTCACACCCTCGTGCGTGAATTCTCTTTTACTGCTGGCATTCATATTTTTTGGAGCGTGAAACACACGTTCCACGGGGATAGAAGTACATTATTGGTGGAGTGACAGTGCACGCGAGATCGTGGTAAGGAGAGAATTCGCGATGTACGCCGACGCGCGCCGTTAGCCACTGCCCAAAATCAATAACGTGTACCTCTATATCCTATGTGCATGACGCGCGGGCGGAGGGAAAAAGACGAAAGAAGAACGTGGATAGGTAGGTAGGTAGGTAGGTTACACAGGTGATCGCTTGGCAGTGATGAATTAATTTGTGCACCGTCTGCAGTATTCGCTTGCTGCACGAGGGATATTCGGGTCGGACGAGTATAATTTATTTCACGCGCGTTAATGTGTGTACCAGAAAGATAGAATTTTTTATTGGATTTGCTGAAGTCTGATAGCTTTGATCGAGCAGAGAATTAGGTGATGTCAAAGTGCATTTGTGCAGGGAGGTGAACTAGAGCTTAATCCTTAATGATATAGGCTTTCTTTTATGAAACAGGTATCACAGAACATGATGTCCGATCGAAAGGCAGAATTGGAAAGGAAGAAGGCTAAGCTTCAGGCCATCAGAGAAGAGAAGGAAAGGAGAAGGAGAGAGAAAGAACAGAAAGATGTAAGTGGTTGCATTGGAGTATCAGTGTTAAAATTATGTGTTTACATAAGTATTAGATAATAATGTAGAATATCCGTTATCAGGTTGAAGAAGCTAGAATTCGTGCCTCAAACACAAGTAAAGACCAACAGAAAGAGGTTGATGCACTATTGTCGTCGTTTGGTGTTGCACCAGTCTCAGGTATAATATACCATTTTTCATTCGTATTGTACAATTTTTACTTTCAAACATGTATTTACTGTGACATAAATTTGCAGAGGTATTGTCAAGTTTGTCCAATGCAAACTCAATATCTACACCAGAGCAAAGTGCCACGGTAACACCAGATACTAGTTTACAACCCAGTAGTATTAGTTCAGCACACAGGTAAAAAGAAACTACGTATTTTTATTTGACAATGGTGGATTGAGTGGTATAAAAGAAAATACAAATACCTTTATTGATCAATTATGACAAAATACAAGGAATACAAATTCAAAATTTTGGTATTAAAAACTGTCATAGTTTAGTACCTATTTTTTCTTTTTTTTTTAAATTAAGAAAGTTTTTTTTCAAATCCCTTGGGCAAATTGTGTATATATATATATTATGAGATATATGAGATTTTCATTGCTTTTTTACTATTTTTACATTTGTGAGATTGAAATTAATGAAAAATAAACTAGCACGTTATTTAGAAGCTATAAAAATTTGATAACCCTCAAAACATCATGAAATCAAATCAAACGATTCTAACATAAAAGAAAAACTTACCACTTTCACATTTGCAACAAAAAACGCATTACGCAGCGCCCCGAAGAAACGGAACCGCGAACTCACGATAGTATCGGTAGCCCACACGAACATTCCGCCCAAAGAGCCGGTTGTCTACACGAAGCAGACGCAGACGGCGCAGGTGGTTCACGCGTCCCACGACGGTGAGTACGATTTTGGCCGGCAACACACACGTCTATCCTGTCACTCTGTCGTCTCATACCATTATAATATATTTATTATGTTTACACATCACCATCCACATTTGTCTCGACATTTCACGTCCATCGGGCATTTTTTTTCTTTTTAGAGGAGTGCGATGTAAAGTTTATTATTTTGGTCCTGACCCCTTTGCCCCTTTGTATCTAACTTAACCCTCTTCGATTTAACTAAAGATTCATTAATTTTTTGTTGCGTCTAACGATGATGTCATGGTGTTGACGACATCGACTTAAAGTGACTCACGTTTGTAAAGAGAGATGAAATAACTTAGCATTATTAATTGTTTCATGAAATTTAATCACTTGTCATCTAACCATCAATACTGCATCGTTGATATGATTTATCTGAGGTCAATGATACCCCTTTTTCATGAATTTTAGTTAACTCTTTGTTTAAATCGATTTAAAACATTCGAACTGATAAACATAAAAATAAATTTGATAATTATCAAAATCAAGAAAAATGGTTAGCTTTCATTACTTTTATAGTAATAATACGTTACATCAATAATTTATTAGTTGGAATGTGTATACGAGGCATTATTTTTTTTTTAACAAGTGATTGGCAATCCCTCTTAAATTTCATAATCTAGTCGATTGTTCTAAATAAATAAAATAAATAATTAAAACTGCATTATGATACACTCTTAAAATTTTAAAATAATTTTTCAAAATTTACAGTCTTACAGTTTATATCAGTACTAAAATTCGAATGTTTACTAGTAATGTTAATTTAAAAATTACGCCTAAACAATAACGTCTAAGTTAATATTACTTTCAGTTGTTTTATCGATTTCTTAATCTTTGTTATAATTATATTTTACTTCTTTGCCTTAAAATATTTTCAGTCTGAGATTTTTCCGTTTAAATTTATGTTTGTACTTTCAAAAATATATTTAATTATATAATCAATTAAATTTGGCAATCACTTTCTTTTTTTTATATAATAATTCACTTAAAATAAGTTTTCTTTTTTTTTTTAATTATAAACCGAGGAAACTTACATATTCACACAAAGAATATTCTTTCAAACAATTAACGTAGTGCTTTAATTTAACGATTTTCGTAACTTAAAATCGTCTTAAAGAAATATTCTTAAATATTTCCAGAATTTTTAATGAGATTAAACGTCATATTGAATAAAGGACTACGTTAATTATTTGCGAACATCGATCTCACAGTGGCGCATGTCTTAATTACTCATTTTTTGTTTCACTAAAATCAATTTAATACTCCTGGAAAACGAAAAAATATATATAAAAATTAGCTCTAATTTTGTGTTCGAAGCTCAAATTAACGTTTAATAACTTTTTAAAGAACGGCATCTGAAATCTAATTTTATGTTATGATTAATACAATAAACAGCAATACTGATCGACAAATTAACAATTATTAAATTCATTTCGAACGATTCACAATTCTTTCATCAATTAAATTTTAACTACATTTTTCACATATTTTACAAGGTTATATTTTACAATTTTATCACAATACACGTGCTAAAAAGTTTGGCAACAAAGTAATTTTATTGTTTCCGATTCTAATAAAAATAATCATAACGTTAATATTACTATTCTTTTCTATCTCACACGCGTGTTTTAACGATAAATTGTAAAATTAATTTATTGCCCAAGCTTTTCGTGTGCTATTCGTTTTATCACTATACAATTTATACTTGTCACGTTGAACATAATAACTGTACCACTTTTACTTGGTTCATATTATCAATGATTCGTTGCGTTTAGTTGTTTTTTTTTATTACTTTGGCAATTAACAGGGTTAATATGTCACTTAGTTTATATTTTCACGTATAACACGCACGGTAATGATGGTGAAAGTTGGAAAAGGAAATGGCAGAGGGATTAGCACGATACAAAGCCTGTAGACCTGTTTCACGGCAATTTTGATATGTAACAGTCACAACCCTTTCTTGGAAAATTATTAGCAAATGATTAAATCATATTAAACCTACATTATTCAAGAAACACTGCGATTAATTTAACGAACATCGTCATTCTGTAATAAAATCGATGTTCCATTGCGTATATGACAGTTTATTTGATTTAATCATAAAAGCGTTGTGTTTGTTTTTTCATTTTTACGTTTTTGCATAAAAATAGTCACTCTACTAAAAACTCGCCATTGACTAGTAAAGATCCATACCAAATTGACAAACAACTACAAAAAAGTTCTGTATGAGCCAATTCGTATGTTCTTTGCATATCAATGGCGTACTTGAGGTTCTGGCGCGATCATAACTAATAACAACCTCTAACCGTAGAATGAAAAGTTTAACAATGAAATAACCAAATAAAAAAAAAAAAAAGGAAAAAGACAAGAAAATCTAATAAAAAAAAATATATTAGAAACTCTCCCCCCGACTTTTCGCTTGTGGTGTTTTTTCTCTAATTAAAATGTGCATATCGCGTGTCTCTTCTTCCCTATATTGTCTTGCGATAACACAATTGCGTTGTGCGGTCGAAAATGCGCCGACTATTGGGTGCTGGACGATATAAAGGACTGTCCGCCTCCTCTTCCACATACACCATCTACTCCTCCTGTTCGACAACAACACCAACTCATTCTTGCTCCGCAGGCTACTTTGAGACCGACTGGTGGCGTCCCAGGAAAGGTGGGTCTACACCTAACTACCTATGTATGTTTCGTCTTCTTTTTTCACATTGTTTAAACGAAAAACGCCTATATGATACGATTTTTTGACCGTATTTTTCTGTGATCTATCGATGGTAGTAGTATTTTTAATTTATTGAAATATGCATTTTATAATTGAAACTGCTGCGCAGCGACGAAGATTTTTCGAGTTCTAAAACAATTTCAACGGTTAACATTTAGCTGATTCAAACTTTTGACACTATATCTGTCTTTATTTTTAAAAGCTTTTAAAGAACGATGACTAAAATAAAATTTCGATAATTTGTTATATGAAATAAAGTTTAAAAAAAAACTATTTACTTTTGATACATATTTTGTGAAATAAGCAAGAAGGTTTTTTATATTGTTTATGAAAACTGTTTTAGTAACAAATATACTTTATAACGAGTTCAGAAAGTTTATTCATAATGTAATAAGTCATCATTTGAATATTTAAAATCTTGATTTGGATTTCTCGCAATATTTTCGTCGTTGTTCACTTTTCTAAAAAAAAAAGTGAAGTAATGAGCTTGAAATTTATTTTTTAACATACGCGTTAATGCTTACTAATGAGACGAAACTTAATTTGTCGCTGTAATAATTCTGCTGTAACGAATGCGTAACTAAACTTTCTGCTGTACTATAATAACGCACATATATATATATATATATATATATATATATATATAAGGCCGGAGACTTCAAAGACACTTCTGATCGTTTAATATTGATAAATCTAAATCATAATTTTATCGATAGTTTGTCATCGGTTTCCGGTCTCGATTACTTTCGATTGACCTTTCTGTAACTAAAATCAAACGCTTACTATAGTAGAAGAAGCTTAGTCGTTTCTTTTTTTTTTTTTTTTATTCTGATACGTAAATGCTTGCTTTTGTGGCAGAAAACTAACTTTTGTCTGTGTATATTGGTGCTTGGTATTTTCGTAACTAATTAATTTTTTCGTATTTTTTTCGTTACTGTTGAAAGCGTTCATTATTGCTAACAAGACTAACACATGTTCATCGTCACACATTTTTGAGAAAGAAATGGACTTAAGGGTTAATAATGTTTGAGAATAAAAAGTTATAAACATGTACTCACCTCGCTAAGTCAATTTGGCGTCCAATTAACAACGGTGCATAACTGATTTTCGTAAACGTAAATCGATGTTTATGAAAATGGCACGGGAATGCTGGAGTAACTTAGGGGGGTGGGTATAAGTGTGACAAGGCATTTACCAAACGCACGGTTTTGTTTTCTTTTACGCGAATCTTTGCGCAAATGAATACTTATTCGCTGAGGTGTTATTTCTCGATAAGACAAAAATATGTGTGAGATAAAAGAAGCCAAAGCTGAAATTGAAATTTTAAGTTTGCTGTTTACATTTTCATTTAGGAATGTCTACAAAATTATGGAAAAATTGAGCTGGTAAAAGAAGATGATACCTTATCACGATCATATGCATTTTTTTAGCCATTTTAATGATCATTTCAGGGAAATGTTTCATGATATTTTTCCATTATTGAAGAGAATGCAATTTATATTTTATTAATGTCAAGAGCATGATCAAGAAATATTTATAACTTCTAAAATGATGAATAATAACTAGCATACAAGTATTATATTTATTTTTAACTCTAAAATATCAAAGTCTAAGTTTTTAAATGTTACCATTACTAAATAGATATATAATTGAATTTTTAATATATAATGTGTACGGAGTATTATATAAATGCCAAAATCATGTAATTAATAGTGAGGCACAAAAACCTAATCATTTCTCAATAAGAAAATAAAAATTATTCTTTAAATTCATTGATTAAGCAACAAAATAAAGTAGATCTAAACCAACATTTTAAGAATATTAAATAAAGATAGTTATTACTATTAAGTTTAAATAAAATTTGTCCACTTGTGATATTCTAGGGTTAAAAATTACTTGATGTAAAAAGTATGAAAAATATTGCGCGTTATGAGACAATTTACAAGTCAATGCATATAAACGATGAAAAAATTTGTTGAATCATCAATCTTCGATGCCGAAGCGTCAATGCATGCGCAATGTTTTTGCTGTAATGGTGTAGCATGAGGGTCGAGTAACAGCAGATAAAGCTATAAAAAAATATTCCATCTCATGTATTATTAGAAATAAAAATTGAAAAAATTCGTACCTCGGAGGAGCTATTCATAGGATTAATTTTGGATTTTTTTTTGAGTAATGTAGGAAATGATGACATTGAATATGTACGTTTCCTCCGAAGCGCTGATTTTATTCCGGCACAGTATTAAACAAAAAGTCTGCACTTTCTTGTACTGATCTACATTCAACGTATATAAAAAATTTCTGATGCAATGCAACGTCTACGTTCAGTTTAAAACAAAATTATGCTAACCAATTTTTGACGTACATGAAATAATTTTTATATTTTAATATAGTTCAGATGATAAAATTTACATTGAGTGTAGACATAGTTAAGTATGTAACGCGCTGATAAAGGATTCTAATCAATTACAATTTTTTCCCTGTCCTTCTCAGCTCATGCATTCGACTATTACGGTAAGTCACATATTTTTCTTGCTTCTTAAAGAATATCTTAATAGCTCGAAATAGTTTCGCACATTTTTTTTTTTTTTATAAATCGTTATCGATAGTCATAATGATGCGCGTTTATTATTACCATTATCTTCTTCATTTTGAGAAGTATTCACGCGATCGTTCAGTTAGTTGTTATACTTGTTTTAGTCACTAGCAGATATAATTTAGAATTTTGAAGGCAAAATTCCATTGAGCGAGAGGAAACGTACGGAATTAGTTATAGATGACTGAAAAAGCCAATAAAATAGAGTTCAAGAAAACTTTATGCAAGTACTTACAATAAATTTAGATTTAGTTACGTCGAAAATACGAAAATTTCCGACGATATATAGTTAATTAGACTGTACTTATAACTTATAATTCCAGCACTGGAAACACAATAATCAAACTTATAAATGAAATTTTATTTATCTGCAACGTGGTTTTTGTTTTTAATACAAAATGTACTGATTCTTTCTATAATTATTGAAAAATTGAAATGCGCCAAAAGGGAATTCTATAATGCACTCAAATAATTTCAATAAGTTTACAGTAATTATTGATTATTACAAAAAGTCATATGAATAAGTTTCGAAAAGAATATCATCTATAAATTATTTCAAAATCTACACAAATTTTTCTAAAAAAATGTTTCCTTTATTTATTAAAATATCAGATTAACACATGAATACAAAACCAATTAAAGCAGCTATCATCTTTAAAATGAAAAAAAAAAAATATATATATATATAATTCAAAATAGGTATATTAAAATGCAGTTAAATATATCAATATTTATATATAATTTAAATAATTATTTAGAAATTCACATTTGTGAAAAACGATTTAATGTAATAGCTATAATAATTTCTAAACTGTTTTAGCGTTCTGCAATTTTCGTTGAGTTGAAAACAGACAGAAAAAAGAGAATATAAATGACAAAGTGTAATTTCAAAAGTATTTCTTTTTATCGCTTTAAAAAAAGTTTCTATAGAAGTAACTCTTGTCACTACTTAACGCACCTTCCAGAGTACTCAACTTTTCTTACGACTACTTACGTATAGTCATTTTTATAGACTATCGTGTATGGAAATCTAACCGCCATGGTGAGGATACTTGTACTAACTCTGAACACGGGGCATTTATTAGGTGTTGGCTTTTTACTGAAAATACTTTATTCTTCAAGCAATTTATTGTCCGTAACTACAATGGCACTTTTTACAAATATGTGGGACGTTTGGCGATCAACAAGTACAATGAATACTTTTAAAAATGTTAAAGGTTTAAAATTTCTTTATTTTAATGTAGGTATGCAAAATGAAATGTTATTTTAAAATTTCTATTACTGGTACAAAATATCTTTAATTATTGAAATAATTTTTGAATATTTAACATTTTTGAAATCGCACTTGTATTAAAACGCTAAATTCATGAGAATTCATTAAAATAAAAAATCAGAAAGTTAATGCGGACTTGATATCAAACGAGAATAAATAAGTTTATTTTATGCAATAACAAAAAGAAAATGTGTGTCCTCATTTTCTTGATTACTTTATACATACAAGAGAGAAATATAGTGTTTTGTATTATCATAAAAAAAGTAAAACTTCAATTTTGGAATCACTGTAAAAGTGAATATTTCAATATTTACCACTCAAAAAATCTGGCTGTATCTACACGATTATTACGAGAGTTTCTTTCTTTTGATAACTGATTATTTGTCGTTCAGAAGAGTGAGAGTCGAGTGACGTATGCAATTTGCTTTAAACAGGGAAAATGTTTTTGCATGCCAATATGTGTTCTGCGGGTGAAAATTAATAATAGATGTACTTTATATAAAGGGTGTTAATTCAATGCTTATGCCTTTACTAAATTCAACTAAAAATACAATTGGTATCACTTTAACAACTGTCTCTTTTTCAATCTAATTGATTTTAAGTGCGCTGTTTATTACAATAACATAGTAAGCGATTGTTTAAAGCTTATCTATTTACGGATATAATAAATAAATCATAGAAATAGATTCTTTTTACTATAATAAAAAATAATATTCTGAAAAACTCAATTTGTTTAATCTATAGCTGCAGCTTCTTATTATATTAAAAAATTAGTGCTTGTAGATAAATACTGAAAACAATTTTTTTTTTATTTTTGTTTTTATGCTTCATAATAATTAACACCCTCTATATTAAAAAAAATTAGTCGTGTTTTTTAACGTCCTTAACAATAGACTAATCTTCCTATCTTCTCAGTTTAGTATCGATGCGATTTGTATATAAATAAAACAGATTGTAATTATTTTATTTTTTCATATTGGATGTTATTCCGTACTTTATTTCTCTAACTTTGAATTTCCGATCTATTTTGTACATTTTCCCAGTCGTATATATTTATCATAAGAGAATGTGTATCTAGTAATAAGAATACAATTAAAGTTGTAAACTCACCACACCTATATATATATATATATATATTATATCCGTAGAGAAAAGCATCGGCAGTATTCTGAGAATGATCAGGACTTTTTAAAATGAAAAAAATTACGATCTCGAATTGATTGAACTTTTTCTTTTCCTTTCTTCAAGACGAGTACAATCTAAACCCAGGTTTAGAGTGGGAGGACGAGTTTACAGGTAGGTGAATCTCTGAGAAACTCGACATATTAATTTATGTTGTTGCATCGTGAACTTAAATTGTTGTATAGATATTTTATGTTGCTCATTATGCCGCTTGATCTGTTTTTCTGTAATGAATGTCGAGTTGTCACGCGCGAGTTTTGATTTGCTATTTGTACGACAAATGCCTTGATTCGTTACCTGTTTTTCGGGGTCATGCGGTGTTTTTTCTGATTTTTTTTACTTAACTTCGTCTGCAAATAAATATAATTCACTCATTTTATTTTATTTCACGTTATCTCATGAAATTTGAAATGATGCATAAATCGGTTAAAAATTTAATGGCTTAGTACACAAATAACGCAGTAATTACGTTTCTAACATGAACAAATGAATGAAATTAAAAGAAAATTTTATATTGGTTTAAATCAGTTATGAAGTTCTTGTATTTTTCATACTTATGCCGCATTAATGAAATCACGAACACATATATTTAAACATTCTATAGTTTCAAATATAAGAATAAAAAATTATCCTACGTACACATACGGGCATGTGTTAATGATCAAATTAAAAACATCTATGAGAAGAGAATTCACGTATCAAAACGTAGAAATTATTTAGTTATCTATAAGCTTTCGTATTTAGAAACCCACTTTGCAAATCTTGTAGACTATGATCCCTTTTACCTTTATGGAATTTATTATTCATCACGTGATGCATGTGCTTGCGATTTTTCCATATTATTCTTCTAGCCAAATGTAGTTAAAATTTTTCCTCTAATGTTCATTGTTATATGAATCTTGTTGCCTGGGTACTTTACTACGATAAAATTTTAATTTGGCGAAAGTCGGTTTATTCCAACGCATGCTTTGGTTTGCCAATCTTCGGCGATCCTCTCTTCACTTTTACCCTTCACTGCAACATACATTTTTCCCAAACACGCACCATAAGTTGACAAGTTCCGAAAACACAAAACCACCATTATTTTTTTTTCCTTCATAGCATGCACTCGATTATATAAAAATAAGAGAACTTAAACCATGACATTAAATAATCGATACTTCCACTATATGTCACGAGACTCAGGAAGCTGCGTTAACATCCCCACATTTCTTTTTCTTATTATTATCACCTTCATGCTTCATTTTTTTTTCGATCTCACAAGTATAATCAAAGTTTCTCAGTTTATTTACTCTTTTTATTTCAAAGCTTTATATAAACAGAAAAAAAACGAATCTTTGACAATCACAGATAGTCGATGTCAGAGCATGAATTATTATATTTGTTTAATGTTTAAGTAATTTTATTACTTCCTTGAATGTTCCGAAAGATGAGTAGATAGTACATTAATGTTTTTTTTTATTGCCTGATTGTCCATTATGAGATGTCCTAGATGTTTATTACGATTGTCGAGGTTGAAGAAAGTTCTTTAAATAGTTTTTAGTTGATATTTTTATTTAATAAAAATTTATATTTACTGTTGTCTAAAATCTTGTTTTTTTTTTGTACGTAAATTAGATTTTTTTTTTTGTTTAATAAAATAATGACATTTTGCGACATTAAAGTTTTATTCGAAAGTTCGAACAACTCGAAACAGTAGAAATTTCTCTTTTCATGTATATATTATGCAACGTCGTGTCTTTCGAATCTCAAACAACGATGACGCAAGCAAGCCTCAGCACGCGAGCGTCGTCATTGCCGAAAAATTTGCACGACACTTAAAAAACAGAAGAAAAAAATAACTTGCTAACATTATTATTCTCGACCTTCGTAGATCTGTGTACCAGTTGACATTATACGTATGATATATAATATACACACGTTTCCGTAGCATCCGTCGTACTGTCTTTTGTATTTATTTCTTTTTTTCTATTTTTTTTTTCCTATCATTTATATACATATGTGTATACCTTGCATCGATGTGTGCCATAGTGAGTTAAGGGATAAACCGCGAGCTAATATAGGGGGTCGTATAATATATAGCCGTGTTGTAGGATTGTCTCGTAGAGAGCATTTTGATGTTATTTAGAAGAGAGAACAGTACATATGAGCTTAGAGTTCGAATTAGGGCGCTAGGCCATGGTATGGAACCGACTTATTCACCACAGTTTTGACATATGACGACGGACAAGCCGAGGATGAGGAGAGCAGCCTGCCACATCTCGATGGATTCCAGAGCAAGCTGCCCCCGGGTATATTACCCCATGGGTTACCTCAGGTCAAGGAAGTGCAGCCTGCCATTACCCAGGTCGAAAAGGAGAAGGAGAAGGAAAAGCCAAAGGAAGGTTCGTTTAGCGTCAAAAATTTTTTTCTTTTCTTGATTGATCATACTTTGTCTAACGTGTGAGAAATCTTTCAGGAAAACAATTAAGTTTTTCTTTTTGTTCTTTTAATGCTGAACAGTTTTTTTTATCAATTATGGAATAAGCATCTTGAAAAATAGATAATGGAAAATGTTATAAAAAATATTTCATGATTTGTAACGTCTTCTTAAGTTTTACCTTATCAAATAAACAGTTTTGAATAATAAAGAAATTATGGAGGAGGAATCAGCTATCTTTGTTGGCCAGGGTAGAAAAGGTGAGCAAAAGTCGGCAACGACTGCGATACGAAGAACCTTTTTCTACCTCAATGTCTTCTTCTAGGTATGGCTCGACTCTTCCCCCTCCCATAAATTTCTTGAATATTCGTCTAATATTCGTACTTACGACCATTGATATCCTGTATTTATTATGACTGGACAAAGCAATACGCAGACATTTGCGTAATACATTTTCTCAGTACAACCTGTATATATAACTATGGCTCATAGTTATCAATCTCATTATACATATTTGATTTTCAATTCCAGTTAGAATAAAATTCTTTTCGTGCGTTTTGAAAATTTAAAATCTATATTAGAAAAACTGTTCAGTGCTCGATCTTTGACAGAACGAGATCTATTAATATTTTAATGTACAACAGTGAGGGAGCTGAGTGAAGAAGAAAAACAGATGATCATGCTGTCCGAGGAGTTCAAACGTTTTATCGACAGATCCAGTAGGGTTGTTGAACGTGCGCTAGGAGAAACGGTAGATATTTATACGGATTATACGGGAGCTGTAGACGGAGATGATGGGATGTGAGTAAATATTGTTAATTGTAACGTTGTTTCTCTTCTTATTTTCATCTGCATGTTTCGCGCATCTTGGTAAAGATGTAACTTATGCTATTGCTAAGTACACTAATTAGACTGGCGAAAAAGCAAAAGATTTTATGTTAAATTATAATGATGCAAACAACACAATATACAATGTGCAATTATTATTATAAGAGCGATATATTATATCCTAGAAATTGACTATATCTAAACAAAATCTCAGGAATATCAAATGTCAAGTTCAACCAATTGATATTATATTCTATCGAAAAATATTCAAATAATATCTTATTTTATTCACTTGACACTGTTAATACGCATGAAAATAAGTAATTATTTGTAACACGTTACAGAACTATTCTAAACATACTTGAAATAAATATCGTTCTGTAATTATGATGTGAAAAATAGTATTATATTCCGATAAAAATCACTGTCACGATAATTTTCATCTGCCAATTATTTTCGCACAATAATGTATATCCTCATATACTTATTCGATCCTGCATTTCTTATCCATCACAGGGACGATAAGAGTCACCAGTGCCTCTGGCTGAACCGCGTGTTTCACGACGAGCGCTGGTCACGAAATCGCTGCGTGACGGCAATGGATTGGTCGCCCCAGTTCCCGGAACTCCTCGTCGCTGCCTATAACAATAACGACGACACACCGAATGATCCGGATGGTGTATGCCTTGTCTGGAACACCAAGTTCAAGAAGACGACGCCGGAATTTATCTTTCATTGTCAGTCGCCCGTCATGTCCACCACTTTCGCCAGGTTTCATCCAAATCTTATCCTCGGAGGCACGTACTCCGGACAGGTTGTACTCTGGGATAACAGGGTGCAGAAGAGGACGCCAATACAGCGCACACCGCTGTCAGCGGCTGCGCACACTGTAAGTATATTGCTGGTCATATATATGATAGGGTTGTTGCGATTGGTGCGGTAGTGACGATTGGTATATAGTTATACGATTTTTTTTTTAATTAAGGATGTGAAAACTAGGGAATAAAGAGAATTGAAATGAATAACGAATGAGAAGTGTGTTTATACTTGGAAATCTAATTGGAAGTACTTGAAGAAAGTGGATTCATGAGGATAATTAGTACATGCGTTTTTTTTTTTTTTTTTTTTTTTTTTTTTTTTTTTTTTTTTTTTTTTTTTTTTTTTTCGTGCAACACTTATATTTGTTTCCACGCAATACGAAAAGATATTATAGTGTTTTTGAATGAAAAATTTAATAGTAACAGTGAAGATTTTAAAAATTTAATAGTAACAGATTTTTAAAATTTATACTTATATAAATAGCAAAATACCAATTTCCCGAATTTTATGATCTATAGTAACATTATTAAAGCAACTATCAGACGATTCGATTTTTTCTTGACACTATATCAGCTATACTAACAAAAAAACTAGATTTTTAATCGTAATTTCTTTTATTTTTCAGCATCCAGTTTACTGTTTGAAAGTAGTCGGCACACAAAATGCACATAATTTAATTAGTATATCGACCGATGGCAAAATGTGTTCCTGGAGTTTAGACATGTTATCGCAACCCCAGGAGACGCTAGAGTTACAGAATAAACAGTCAAAACAAATCGCCGTTACGCAACTTGCTTTCCCTAGCGGGGATGTAAATAATTTTGTAGTTGGTAGTGAGGATGGCACAGTTTATTCTGGTAAGTCTTTTCTTTTAAGAAAATTTTTAATTTGTTATCTATTTCCAATACTTACACGAATAGTATACACACCATTCGGGAAACAGATTTTAGCGGGACTTCAAAAGTCGATTTCTGATATTAAACAATGAAACCCAGTGATCACAATCCCCAAATTGATTTTTTTTTCTTGATATAAGAGCAGTCTTATTCAACTAAATATAGCTTAAATTTTAGCTTTCCCATTCTACTTTCAGTTTCTTTTTTCTTTTTTTTTTCTTGTCTTCGTATTCTAAATACTTTCAAAGTGACAGTCAATAGAAGAGACATCATCTTTTTAACGAAATAGAGAATATTTTAGATTAGATTACTGATATCTGAAGAAAAAGGACTCATTTGGCGGAGTCGTGAGCACTGAGTTTCATCGTCAGATAGCAGAAATGTCGGAGAGTGTGCACTCTTCTCGTTTATCAGATCCGTACAGAGGTCGTGCAGTAACTTACTCGTGTAGTAACTTACTATTACAAATGTATTATCAGATTTTCAAAATTTCAAAAAACTTGATAATTATTTTTTTTCTATTTGTTTATTTATATAACTTTTTCAATAGATATGATTAATGTCATACTCACCTATTTTAGTTAGGTTCTTTTATTACTGAAATACTGAAAATTTTAAGAAATCGAGGTAGTAGCGTGGGTTGTAACGCATTTTCATAATAAACTATTGTATAGAGACATTAAAGAAGGAATTTGCATCTTCGAATGTAAAAACATTTCCTAACTAACGTTCAACGTTCTCTTTACAGCATGTCGACACGGTACAAGAGCGGGCGTCACCGAGACGTACGAGGGACACATGGGTCCGATCACTGGTGTCGACACACACGCCGTACCCGGAGGCATCGACTTCTCCCATCTCTTCCTTAGCTCATCCCTTGACTGGACCATCAAGCTCTGGAGCCTAAAGGAGAACAAGCCTCTCTATTCGTTCGAGCACAATAGCGATTACGTATACGACGTGGCCTGGTCGCCCAGTCATCCGGCGGTGTTCGCCGCGGTCGACGACAGCGGCCGGCTGGATCTCTGGAATCTTAACCAGGACACCGAAGTTCCTACGGCGAGCGTGGTCGTCGACGGCAGTCCCGCTCTTAATCGTGTCTCGTGGACGCCGAGCGGACTTCACGTGACGGTCGGCGACGACAGCGGCAAGATTTGGGTATACGACGTGGCTGAGGTGGGTAAAACCAAATAGTTTTTGAAGAAAGATTGAAAGGCTATTTCAAGATTTTCTTAAGATTTGATAATAAATTATATAGGGGAGTGATATAGATTTATAATTTTTTAGGATTATGTTATATTTACTTATTTATTTTTTGTCATATTTGTTGTTGTAGTAAATGTCGATAAAATTTTGTACCAATACAATATTTCAATTCAAAAAGTTTGAAATAGAGTAAATTATGATGCATAAATAATTTAGCGATCGAATAATGTTATATCATTAATCTTATTTATTTTCATTTTTACAGCATTTAGCACATCCAAGAATGGATGAGTGGAATAAATTCCTCTTTTGCCAGCAAGATTTCAAAAATAACAAGGCTGATGAAGAACTGGACAAGCTCAGTCTTAGCTCGGGACCATCATCGTTAACGTCTATGGCGTCGATGTCCTCAGTTCCCCTTAGATAAATGTTGCATGAAAAATCTTTGGTAGCTAAGGAACTGAGAAACTTCTGGATTTATCTCGTCATTCATTCTTCTTTTTTAATTTAACTTTCTTTGAAATTATTTCTCCAGAATAGCATTATCGTAACAAATTATGAAAAAAAAAAAAATTAATAGAAAAATATTAATGAAAAAATATTGTTAATAACATAAATTGAAATTATAGATGTAATCAACGCCTCAAAAGTGAAGAAAAGAAAAGAATTCGCTATTGTAACGAATTTGATCTCAGTAGAATCAAATTCTTTAATCAATATATGATATGTAAAAAGATGTATTACAAGCTTTATATAAAAATGTCATAATTATAATTTATTTAATTGTAAGAAAAACTTCAAAGAATGTTGAAGTTTTCAGTGATTGTTGAAGATGATGCGTATAACTGACTCATGTAAATTGCTGTATAAGAAGCTTTTTTAAAGATATTCTTTTTTCGTAATATAAATAAAAAATACAAAAAACTGTTTTTTCTTTCATTTTTTCCTTGTCAAAGGTTGAATGTTGGATTAATAACTAAAAACTTAATTTTCTTGAAATATAATTTATTATTAACAGAACTATGTTAAATTTAATTCAATAACAAATCCTCAAAAAATTTAAAAAAAAGTAATATTTTGTTTGACAAATATAAATGAATTCGATACTTGTATCTATCATTCTTCCGCAAAAACTGTACCTAAGAATAAATTAAAATTAATTAGTTTTTTTAGCTTCTATAGGTTTTGCTGTTTCGGTAGCTGATAAGTTACTTTTTTCAATTTCTTTTTGGATTCGGTCAACACCATCTGATATGTGAGTAGGTAAATCTGCAATGAATTGCATGCTTTTCCGCACATATTTATTCCAGTGCGCAGCTACACATACTTTGAAATCTCCAGGAGTAGGTATATGTTTTATCTGCAGCAAAATTTATATTATGTAATTGATTAAAAAATATGTATACCAAATAAATAAAATATAGATTAAAATAAATTTTAATAATGATTGTACAAGTTCTGATCACCTAAATTATAAATGTGAATTAATTGCTTTTGTTATTCATTAAAATTATAAAAGATTGCTTGTAAATTTAAAAAAGCATAATGCAAATATTAATGTTTAATAAACTAAAATTAATTCAACTAATATGTGTGAACTCACTTCGCTCATAACCTCTACAGGTACATTTTTTTGAACTAGGGGGTTAACATTATTATACAGCTTATTGTAAAATTTAGCAGAATCGTCTGCAGTACCCCATAAACCTTCCTGGACAGTGTAATATACTACACCACCTGCAATACTGCTTTTAATGGCAAACCTAAAAAATTTACATGGCTTTAGATATTCCAATATGAAATATTTTTACTATAATTTTTTATTATCTCTAAAAATAAATTAGATATACGCTGATATTAGTTTTAAAAAACTATATGTTAATCTTTTAAACAGTATATTAAAGTTTATATACACAATATGAAGTACATTTTTGTTAAAATTGTTTAATAGATAATAATGATAAAATGTATGGTATAATCAGCTTTCATTTGCATTGTTATACTGTTGAAAAATACTTTTTTCCTTTTCTTATAAGTAAATAAATTTTCTTTAGAATTAAATAATAACTAAACTTGATATATAGATTAGAATCAAACTAACCTCAATAAACCCATTTTTTTGTTTATTAATGGAATTCCTCTTTACTGGTGAAATCGAATTATACTAATTTAAAAAATCACCTATGAATATCAAGGGAGAATCTTTAATTCATTATTCTATTGATAATAGGTAATAGGGTAAGATCGGAGCAACCCTTGCTCAAGGCCTTGCACACGCACATGCACTTACACACTGTATTTTTACGTAACAACCATATATACAAATAAGTATATAGGTATTTTGGCAACCTACGAAATAACGCATGCGCGCATTAAAGAGCCGCTTATAAATTAAACTTTGCAGTTGCGCATGAATGTTATATTGTTACAAAAAAGGTTATTTTAAACGAATTTTAATAATTGTAAAAAATTACTGAAAGATGGCGTCAATAAGAAATTTTGTTGTTGTAATCATTAAGTAAGACATTCAAATATATTTGTTAGAATCAAAATAATATTTTAATTTACAATTGTAATTAATTAACGTGTATTTTTAATGATATTTATAATTACTACTGTTTATTTGCTATTTTGATCATAGGAATATAAGTATATGTTGAAATGAAAAAGAACAATTGTTTTATGAAACGATTTTTTTTATGTTTTCAGAAAATAAGTTCACATAAATAAAAAAAGTGTAACATATATAGTTCCTTATTAGAATGCTTTTGCACGTATTATGAACAAGAAACTTAGCTTCCTTGTCGGTATTTTTCCTTCCATATTATCCAATCAATTTATTTCAATGCGATCTTCGAGACGATGATCTATATGGTGACTTCTTGGTTCGCGACGAAGATCTATGCGGTGATTTCTTGGAGTGCGAGTTCGATCTGCGGGGAGTCTTTTTGTTGCGTGAGGACGACCTATGAGGTGAACGTCTCGTACGAGAACGCGAACGTCGTGGCGACTTCCTAGAGCGCGACGAAGACCTACGCGGTGAGTGCTTATTGCTACGGTAGCGTCTGTCTCTGTAACTGCGACCGGGCGCCTTGAGCGGACGACTACTGTACTTGAATGTACGATTATCACTTCTGGACTTGTCGTTCCTTTCGGTGGATCGTGACCTGCGTGATCTGCTGCTGGTCTTACGCTTGTCATCAGTATTGTTATACTTCTCGATTTTCGGACTGCCACGCGAGTGTTTGTCCTTCTTGATCGTGTTCTCCTTCTCAGCTTCTTTACGGCTGCCTTCAATGAGTTTGCCATTGTTCTGTATAACGGAATTTACGGTCACCTCTTCTTTCTTCTCGGAATCACCATGAGGGTCCTGCTGATATTTTTGAATCTTCTGGTACTCTGGAAATTTAATTATCTTCTTCTGAGCCTGTTTCCAGTGGGGCGGTGTAAGACTTCTGGAGCGACTTCTAGATAGAGATCGATATCTACATACACCACGGCCCTTGAAGATTCTGCCTCCAGGAGACTTTTTGAAGTTCTGGCGGCGATCCTGAATATACTGCCTTTGATTGGCATTGTTATTGGAACCACCTCTATATAAAAATTTATTTGTTGGTACTTCAGGTATTTCATCTGGGTCTATTTTAGTAGTAGATGCTAAAGGATGTGGCAAGTCCTCAATTTTACTCTTTTTTGGCTCTGGTATTTTACAGTCATCTGCTTCTGTCCACTTCTTTTTCTTAATTTTCTTCTTTTTATCTTTTTCAGAATCACTATCTGATTCAGACACGCTACTTTTTCGTTTTTCTCTTTTCTTTTTCTCCTTCTTTGATTTCAGAACAAGTTCACCACAATTGATGACTTTTGCATCTTGCAAAGGTCTAGACATTCGATCAACAGGGAGATTCTCTACATGTGATACTACTTCTTGGCCTGATATCACCTCTCCAAAAACTACATGAATATTGTCAAGATGAGGCGAAGGCTGAGTGGTTACAAAAAATTGAGAACCATTAGTATCCTTTCCACGATTTGCCATAGATAATAGATATGGCTTGTCGTGTTTATAAGTAAAATTTTCATCTTTAAATGTACCACCATAAATTGACTCTCCACCAGTTCCATTTCCAACGGAAAAGTCTCCGCCTTGTATCATAAAATTCTTAACTACTCTGTGAAATACTATGCCTTTGTAACACAGCGGTTTGCCCGTCGACAAACCAATGCCCATCTCTCCTGTACACAGTGCTCTGAAATTCTCAGCTGTTCTGGGACAAACATCTGAATAAAGTTCAAAAACAACTCTCCCTATGGGTAAACCACCCACTTCCACGTCAAAAAACACTCTAGGCTTGACTTTCATTTTGCTTGTACTCTCTTATTTACTTTAATTCGTATATCACTTCTTATATCCTCCAAATAACCATATATATCCTCCAAATAACCATATATAACCTCCAACGCACTGGCTCCTCATTATTTCTTGTCAGACCGCATTTCAAAACTAAAACAGTAACAAAAAATACATCGTTAACGATCAAACATGGCAATGCTCCGGTTTGCGCATCACAACGATAAACACATTATATCGTCGGGAAAGCAAGTTCGCCTGTTACTTAATGAGAAAATATGTAGAAAAATATTTACTGAGAATCCGCTCGACGTTATACGCTGGTTATGCATGCAGCTCGAGACCCAGTGGATGATGGCGTGATAAACATCTAAGTAGTATGTCTTATTCAATTCAGCAAGGTATATATCAGCTAACTCAACCCTGACGTACTTACTACAATCGATCCGAAAGGTAAACTAAGCACATCGGCCTCGGCAAATAAATTGTGGAGCACCGTATATTGTATATATATATATATATACTTAATGTGCGGCGCGTCTTGAGCGAAAGTTCACTCACGATGATGTTTTGGATTGGAGCGCCTTTCGCCGACTTGGCTGCCCACTTGGTTACAGACTTGCAGCGTAGGTATACTCGGTGCCTCGGCGGCGGCGTCAGCACGTAGCTGGCGCCATCTTTATGACATGTTGCAACTATAGATTTGCGAAGAAGGGAAGAATTGCATTTGCGGTTTTACTGTTTTAGAGGTTTTGACTTTCTGACTTGCAGGAAAATACCTAGCAGTTGAATGAACTTTATTTTAAATTGCGATTAATTTATTTTATCTATTTATTTATTGATATTTATTGAGTATGATAATCATAGTTTAATTAAATCCAAATCCAATCTAATTCGATATAGGTGGCATCACAACCATAATTCGTAGCTTTACATATTCATTACACATCTGATGTAATACGAAGAAAATAAATATATAATTAAGATAATATATAAGATCACCTAAGTATCAAAATATTTAAATTTATTTACTTATAAAAATTGAAGGGCACAAACTATTTATTGGAAACTTCTACATGATCCAATTTAGCAGACGACGAGACGATAGTTTCAGCTGTTGACGTTCTTATATTAGGATATACAGCCGCTGACGGCGCTGACTCTGACTCCCATTCCCATTGGAGTTTTGGTGTAAACGCGACAAGAGAGCGAGAGTCCAGATATATATATATATATATAGGTACCAATATACGAATACGGCAGTTTCGCAGGTTGTATGTATATAATTTCGTGTCGAATGTAGAAAACCTGTTGAGGTTTGCCGTATCTATAACCCTTCTGTACCACTGTTTTGCTTTGATTTTGAATAAATACGATAATATAATAAAAAATGAACAGGCAGTAAATGTTCCGTTTTAGCAGACGACACTTCCTATTTTTTTAAGTAAGAAGTGATAGACAGCCATTCTTTATACTTACAACCATGATGTAAAGAACATTATATATTCTTTACATCATGCTTACAACGTTGCATCTTGCATGTAGTACTTGTTTATCTATATATGTATACAAATATCATCGTGAATAATTAAATTTTCTCAATAGACCCATTTTCACTTCAAACTTAAATGAATGATTGCATAGTTTGCTTATAATATATTATTCAATGTATTTGTTTCAGAAAATCTATTTGGGCGATAAATATTTGGTAAAGATATTTGATACGTGTAGGCGGAACCGTTATCGTCGGGCAGGCAGACTGACATAATACACACACACACATATATATATAAACACGTTAAGCGTCGCGTCTTAGGTTTACCTCACGACGCAAGGATTTTACTGTTATACAGTGAATTTGTTTGCTTTCGATGCTTCTATATAAATAAAAAGATAAAGAAGGGATTAAAAGGGCCTCCCGAGTAGGTATATAGATATAATATATATCATGGAGTCCTATAAGTCCAGGTAGTAAGTCCAGCAAGGCTGCTCCAAATTTTGCATTTATTTGATATTCATCTTCCTTTTTGCCGAAACTTTTTGAAAAATAAAAACCATATAAAAACATAGTATATAGAGCTATATCTGCAATTCTAATTATAATTCAGAATTTAGGATATCTACATTTAAATAAATTTGCTGGAAAATACTATATGCATTTCTTTATTCTGTTTTCTTTTTTCTGTAGATAAATTTACAATACCCATTTATGAGATTAGAGAATTTCACAGTTAATCGTATAATTCCTTAAAGAAAACTGAAAAGGTTTCACTGTATGAATTTCTGTTGTTACCGTGTGTGTGTGTGTGTGTGTGTGTGTGTGTGTGTGTGTGTGTGTGTGTGTGTGTGTGTGTGTGTGTGTGTGTATATATATATATATATATCCTATTTCTAAAGAATAACGAATGAGCTTTATCTGACAATGGAAATACTATACCGTTCGACTCGTCCCGCACAAATTTGCTTTCGAAATTTTCAATTTTCTATTAATTTAAAAAAATAAGAAACAAGAAAGAACATTCATTTTGCACTTTTTTCGCACACGGCGCGCTCATCTATACCTATTGCGATTGCGTACATAAGTGAGCGCACACTCGAAACGTCACGAGGTGCATACTAACAATAAGACTTAATGCGAATCATCTGACGTACGATAGGCCCATGAGCGTTATAAAGAGGGAGGGAGAGAGAGAGAAACAGCTGCTGGCTATATATAGTTGTTATTCAAGCGGGTAGGGGCAACACGGGCTATACGATCGCGAAGATAGCGAGAGAGAGAGAGAGAGAGAGAGAGAGAGAGAACCAGACAAGCCGCCGCAGTATTGCACACACACATACACACACACACACACACACGCCAGACATATAGGAGTTCAGTTCAGAGTTTCAGACGTGCGCTCCCTCGCGTGGACCACCTATCGCTCTAATGTTTACGTTCTGTCGTGCCGCCGCCGTCGCCGCTGTCTCCTTCTCTTTCGGAATTTTTGGACGATCGTCGTATTCCACCTCCGCTGCTGTCGTCGCCGCCGCCTTATCTGCGCCGATGGCAACAGCAGCAACGTAATCGGAGGGAACTGCAGGCAAGGCATTGTATAAACCACGCGGTAGTTGCCGTGCGCGTTTCTCCTCGTCGTCAGTGCAGAGGTGTACTCATGCGTTTCGCGTATAATATACGTATAGAAGTATATACTTCGCTAGTATAGTGTGCAATTTTCAGAGGTGCTTGCTACTTAACAAAGCGTAATATACAAAAGTGGACGAAAGGGTGGTGATCAAAAACAGAGATGGGCAACTACGTGAGCAGGATGCTGTCGGCTTCTAACAGCGCGGTGAACACGGTGTACCGGGGCCGCAAGAGGAAATGCATCGAAGAGAATGACCTCGAGTCCGAGTCGAGGTTCATCGAGAAGACGATGCAGACGCCCAAGAGGTAGGATGTACAACGATAAAACGCGCGGATGCGTGCGTTTCGAGGCTTAATTCTAAAAATACTTATGCCTCGTTTGCATTCGCAACGCGTGCTCGCGCGAAATATATATGTACCTATGTGTTTTCTGTCTCTCTGTCTCGCTCTCTGTCTCAAGTGTAATTTCTCTTTCTCGCGCTTGTTATCGTTTTTTTTACTGTATCGCGTTTTAACGATGTTATAATGTCGTTTGTAGAACAGGGATAAAAAAAAGTACGCAGCCACGTATGATTGCATTCGGCAAGCATTTAGCACACAAACAGGGGGGAAGGGTGAGGTAACATTCTTTATTTACATTGATGACATCATCCAGAAGCTCCTCTTTTTCCATAATTATGTTTGGAGTTGGGATTGAAAGTGAGAGACAGAGACAGACATATAGGTTGAGAGATCTATTTTTGTAACTTGTGTATGATTTAAAATGTTGTTATTTTTCCAGGAGAAAATTACTAACCACAGCACAGTATATTTACAAGACGCTATTTCAAGAGGAAAAGGGTAGCGATGTTACAGTATTGATGCTTGGGAAGGCATGGAGGCTTCACAAAGTTTACATAAGCCAAGTAATTATCACCTCTATCACTGTTAAAGCTCCACTGTTTATTTTTATAGATAGTTTTGAAAAAGCATTGCATTGGAATATCTAGTTTAAACCAGAATATTTCTGTGATGATTGAACATAAATGGTTTAAATATAAATATAAAGACAAAGCTAAAAAGTAATAGTAAAATATGAAAATAAGATATAAGTTTCTAAGAATTATAAAAAAAAACTAGTTGGTAGAAAAATATATTATATATTTAAAATTTATTTCAGTTATAAATTAATCAAAACTTTTCATTAAAATCTTTAATTGGATAGAGTTTTAAGATATTTTCATATTATCTCATATTAAACAATTCAGTAACTTTTAATTAATTTATTTTGCTGTAAAAGCAATAATTACTCTAAAGAAAAACAAGAAAATCTTTTTTGCAATCTTATATTATGATTTATTATTTAATTTAATTTATGATTTAATAATACTCTTAAAACAGTATATAATGAATACAACATTAACAACAATGTTTACTTTTCAGAGTCCTTACTTTGCTAGTATGTTTTGTGGTTCTTGGCGTGAAGCTAATGAAAAGATTGTTAGTGTAGAGATCACAGACCCCAACATCACACTTGAGTGTAAGATTTCTTAATATTTATTTACTAAGTTTGCACAAGAAGTTTTTTGAGCAAGGGGAAGGTCTTCTTGAAACTCTTTCAATAAAAAGTGAAAGTTTGTCAAGCCTAAGTCTAGCCATGATTGACCTATTTAGCTATATTAGGCCTTCCTTCAATGCCATTGAATTTCTACTTATATGGTCTTGAATCTAAACATCTCCAATAGGTGTTTATACAGATTGTAAAATAAATTTAAGAACTTGCAATTGTTAAGTATTTTAAATAGTTATTTTTGTGATTAATTTCTCATGATCTATATTGTATATCACTTCATTAAAATATAGATATTTAAAGTTATAATTTTTTTGTTTATTAATAAATAAATATTTCACTCAGTTAAAAAGTATTTATACAACAATAATTTGTAATACAGAAATAACATGAATTAATATTTTTATTACAGCACTTACTATTGTACTTGGCTCTTTTTACCAGGATGAAATCAGTCTTGAGCCAAAAGATGTAGTTTCAATTCTTGCAACAGCAACACTTTTTCAATTGCAGGGTCTGATAGATCAATGTACCGAAATAATGGCTGAAACAACAAACATAAAGACTGTAGTTCCTTATTACAATGCAGCTGTTTCATATGGTGTGCCAAAAGTGAAAAATACTTGTAAAAGGTGGCTAGAAGTAAACTTAATGGGATATGGTCAACAACATCCTACATTCTTGAAAGAAATAAATCCAGATTTAATGGCAGAGCTTGTTACCAGTCCAAATTTGGTAGTTATGCAAACAGAGTTTTGCATTTATATAATGTTAAGAACATGGTAGGCATAAGAGTTTTATTTTTTGTATGTGTCTCAATTGTTTGGTATTTGTAATACATTTTATACATAAATATTATTTCCTTAGGCTATTTGTTCATATAAAAGATAGTGAGGATATACATATAGAAGAGTTTTACAGAAATCACGCATGGACTGAATCCTTTCTTAATACAAAGGAAGGAAAGGAATTCTCTATACCATTCAAAGCACTTAGAAAAAAACACCTCTTATCAAATTATCAAGATATCAAAATTTTAGAGAGCGATAATTTAATTCCTGAGCATTGGCTGTACCAATCATACAAAGAACAATGGTTACATATTTTAAGGATTGACTGCTGCAAAGACTCTGGGTAAATAAGTTTAATATATTATAAAATCTTTTTACTAATAACTGTTTGACTATTCATTTAAAGTTATATCTTTTTGATTTCTTTGGTTTACCCCAGATTCCTGAAAAAAATTCCATCTGCCATTTCCTTCCTCTTAAAACAAGCGCTTAAGTCTAGGTATTGAATTGTTTGCATAATATTACTATAAAAATATTGAATTTATTAAACATTTTTCTTTTTTTTTGTTGCAGACCTCGAAGTTTAGAAGAAGAAGATTTTGCAAGAGAATGTTTTCGATGTGGCAGGTGTGTTGAGACTGCAGGAGTACATGTATGGCGGTGGACTGCTTTTCATTTTGGTATTGATCTCATTGTTAATCTTGACACAACAACGCTTAGGTTCAAAAGAAATAATTTAATAGACTCGGAACATATAAAAGCTAATCAAGAAAAACATCGCGTTATGTTAAAGTAAGTACTATACACAAAATACAAAAACATTCATTTACTAAAAGTTGAATCATTTTATGTTTTAGGATCTGCCTCATATCATTAAATGAACAAAGACAAGTTAAACATGTTCAAGATTCTGGACTAATAAGACTGTCACTACGAAGAAATGAAGAGGTAACATAGAAAACAAATTATTTTTTCTTGTCAATTCCTATTTTTATTTAAAGCAAAATTTTTTATTTTCCTCTTATTGCAGAAACAAGTTATGTGCCTTGACAAAGAGTTGACATATCCTCTTCACATCTCAGTTAGCTTGCAAGTGGTCACACCTGTTCAGCCTAAAATAGACGAAGAAAGCACAAATTTAGTACTTGCAGATACCTAGTTGTCAAAGTTTGGTTCTGAATGTTAATTTGCCTCATGCGACGTGAAGATTGAGGCGAATATATCGTTTATTGCACACAACAAATCTTAATTATACTAGTCGAAAATCGCATATTGTGTCTCTGACATAACGGCCATGTTTCACTTGGTGATGACGCGCACAAAGAGAAATATTCGGACAAACTGTAGAACGTCAGGAGCGGTGCCAGTTACTGTAGTTTAAGGACTCGTAACAAATTTTGTATAATGTGAAAAAATACTGAACGTTAATTTAGCATCTATTTTTAATACCAAAACGAGAATTGGTAAAAATGGTACTATGATCGGTCATTCATTTAATTCGAAATAAAATTTTTTTTTTATTTAAAGTAAATAAAATATTTTTAGAGATAACTTTATTTTGAGAACATTATATTTTTCATATACGTTTAATTTTGATGTACAAATAATCTATTGCATCAAAACCTGATTGTATGAATACGAAAACATCAAAATCAAAAGGCATAGAAAAAATAAAATTGCTAATAATCATTCCATTTTTTTTTACCAATAAAGCAATAAAGACGAAAATTTGTACATTACTTACGAAAAGAAATGTTAATAAATTATTTTACAATCATCACACTTAAATATATTGCATATTTGCAATAAAAGAGTATTTTTTTTTTTAATTTGATGTTCGCTATTCAGTGCCTTTAAAGTATTCAGCTATCTAAATGTAGCTACATATACTGCTTGGAGTACCTGTACACAAAACATCTGTATAATTTGTACTTTATAACGAAGCTTTTTTACTACGCTAAAAAATAAAATATATATAAACAATTTATCAATCTTATCGAATGATTACCTTGTATCGTTTATAATGTGGAAGCCTAGAGCTTATTGGTAATTACCAAATATTTTTGAAAATAAAAATAATAATATTTATGGAACTTTGATTAACATTCACGTTTTGTATGAAATGGAGTATCTCTTAATTAGCTTTAAAGTAAAGCACAATATTAATGATATTATATTTACTTATTAATAACTATAAAAACTATTGATGTACTTTTATAAAAGTAAGGAAAAATCATACCTATATACAACCAGCTTTACATGTAGATCACGCGGCCAAATTAATATTTCTGTAAAATATTTTGCATAATTGTTGATATATGTATGTTGTTGTTATAATTTTAGAGAGGGAAAATAATACGATATTATAAAGAACATTAAAATATTTAGATACTATTTATAATGGCTATTAATACTGTTGTAAAGTATCACTTCTGATTAAAAATATCTAGTTTATTTTGGAAGTACATTAACACATTTATTTTACTATTATTAAATTATTTAAGTTACTTGATAGTAAAATACCGTTGAACTATTAAGTAGATGTTACCACATATACCACGTAATAAATCGAGTGCCTATAGAATTATCCCAAGCCTTATGATAAGACGTTTAGGTAAAAAATAGAAAATACATAATTGTAAATTTTAATAACCAGATGAATAACTTCGATGTAAATTTCCGCGTTAGTTTTGTAAAAGTAATTAATAAGGACTTTATAATAAATACTTAAATACATGATTCAATAAAATGAAACAAATATTAACATTCAGTTGTGTATATAAAAAATGGTCAAAAAAAAATTAAGAATCAGTTAAAGATGATTAATTAACGATTAATCAATTCACCGTAAGAACCCCGATGGAAATGAAAATGTATACAAATGAAAATAAACGTATATATTTGTAAATATGTACGTATACATAAAAGTTCTAATTGGTATATTTTTTACATTTATTTACATATGTATACGATTTTTACAGGAATTTATATTTATTTACGAAAATATATTTTTTATGTGTACACCTTAAATAACAAATTTTTTTTAAATGTATATATATTTTTACATTTATATACATTTATATGCACTTTTCAATATATAAGACTTTTTTTATATTTTACGGAAATGTATATAAATGTAAATAAATGTAAAAATGTTCCAATTACAACATTTGTATAAGTTTATGTACATTCATTTATAAAAATTTACATTTATCTACATTTTCGATTTCCACTACAGGGAAATTTTTATTAATGAAGACTTTCAAAATTATTCGAAAGATTTAGTAATGTTTTGATAGATATATGTTTGTATGGTAATATTACAGAATCTTGTTGACCTACAATTTCAGGAAATACAAATGAAAATCATAATTTTTAAGTAATACACCAAAATGTGAATCAATGTCTCGATTACATTCTACAACATTAACACAAATACTACTTTGTACTAAATTTGTTATATTATATTTGATGTTATAAGTACTATTTGTTGTTTACTTTTAGATTTTTATCGGCCTATTGAATGCAATATATTGCTTAATTATTGAACTACCATTTAACCATTTTTTGCCGACTAATCAACGATAACTGTACTAGGTACAACGCTTCGGTACATAGTAACGTGCATTTGTATTTATTTGTTTGTACTGATTTGAAGAATAAAATTACACTGATAAGCCGCAATTCCAAGTATTTCTTTAACGACCAAGACTCCATTCCAAAACATTCTCCGACTTACTCCATTCCCTGAAACATTGTACCTCTGAATTCTACAAAAAATTATTTCAAACATGCATCTCGAGCCCGCGCGTGAGTGCTCGTGCCTTTATTATTATGGACAGCCTGCGACTCGGGTGGGTAATTGCAAAGATGGCCTCTGGGAGCAGCAGCAGCAACAGCATAGCAGAGGGCCAGCCTGCCAGCCAGCACCAGAGCACTCAGTAGGCAGCACCAGCAGTTATCAGTTATCACGCCGATGGAACTGCCGCAGGGGATAACATATAGTGCGGTCGCGTAGTAATTAGGTTGTAGTAGCATATACTTATTCGTCCTTATCGAGTCGTCGTTTCACGTATAAATACGTAGAGCAGTATAGTGCTTATGAGAACGCGTATATAGCGCTCGAGCTCCGTCCTTGAGCCTACGACGCGGTCGTTGCGTTTCAGTTCTAATACCGGCGCAGCTCGCGCAGTTAGCTTCTACCCCGGTGTGTGTTAAACTGCGCGTGTCTCTGCATCTATATATTCGCTCCGATTCTCGTCGTGTTGCGATTTCGCGCGTGCGATCGTGCGTAACATCGCGTGTGTGTGTGTGTGTGTGTGTGTGTGTGGTGTGTGTGGTGTGTGAGCGTCCAAGCAGTGGAAAGAGACGGTTCTATAAGACTTCTACAACTCTCTACTCTCCCTTTGTCGACATGCAGCAGGAGGAACATCATTGCCGCGAGGTAAGCGACGCACGAAACGCCCAATCCTGAATAGCAACACTGCATCCTTTTCACCTTGTGACTTTGCACCACGTATATCTATAGGGAATCTGTATGCATGAAATGATAATGATGTGTATACGGACGTGTGGGGTGGGTTGTTCGCGAAAGGGTTAACTGTGCCAGAGTTGCGCGAGTGTGGGCGGCGCGACTATATACCGGAGCCGACCTGCCCTATAAACTCTTAGCAATGATTTTTCATCTATAACATGCGTATAAGTACGGGGATTTCGCTCGAATGATATTCCCTATTGTCGTGCTTGTGCCTCTCTTTTTCTCATTCTATCTTCATCTGGCTCTCTTTCTCTGTCTCTCTGTCTTTGTCTCTCTTGCTCACGCGAACACGCGAACGCGCTTCCTGTGCATAGGTAGTGCACGCACACGCTCTTTTTTGACGCCATTGTATATACACACATGTATATACATCGGGAAGTAACGAGAGAACTTCGTCATTGTAAGTGCGAGTTGCATATTTCTCTTTAAACACTTGCGGCTTCCCGATGCCTACGACGGCGACGACAACTACGTCGAGGACAGAGGTTGTAAGGGCCGCTTCCGCGACGTCGCGCTCGTATATATAGTGAAAGGATAAAGAGAACCGCGCGATCGAGTGACGTAATTCGATGATCGTCGAGTTATTGTACTGAGTTACTTTGTTTTGGAGTAACTCATGGAGTACTTGACTCGACTTTTCAGGATCTTGGGCGGAATGGAATTGGAATTTGGACGTTAAGATATTTTAACGGTAGAAGTAGGGGGTGGTAATAGTAGGCGCGGCGTTGAATAGTCGTTACAGACGTTACAGTGTTTTTGTTGTTAAAAAGGAGATGGTTTAAAGAACAGTCCTGTATTTTAGTGATTCTGTGAATTAGCTTGTTGGCGTAAGTGTATTACTGAAATCTTATATCTTTGGTGATGTTTCGTTTTGATATCTGATTGATTGTTGCATAAAACTTCTGTTTTTATGGAGTTTGGTAAAATCATTGTATTGTAATATTGGCCTTTTTGTTTGTTTATAATAGTATAAATATGTAACTTTTTATTTTATACATGAGAGGATTTCCCATTATTTTACTAAGTGGCCAAAGTATTGATCCTAGTATTGCACTATAAGTTTTTTAATTGTACATTGAGAATAGTATAAAAGTGTCTTTAGAGTAGCATATATTGAACAACAATGTTATTGATCGATAAACTATCATTATATTATACTTTCAGGAAACCACAAAGGAGTTTGGGATTGAATTCCAAAGTGATTGTGTTTAAGAGCTTTTTATACAAACTAGGTTATATCAAGTGAATATAAATGTGAGAAATCATGGAGCAGTCAGAAGAAACAGAACCAAATTTAGAGCATGCTGATATTAAACATGCTCAAAGTACAATACAGGATGAAAATATGCAGAAACCTACTACAAAGAAAAAATTTCGTAACACAGTGTTTGCAACAAAGATGAGAAATCGGCGGAAAGAAGAAAAATTAAAGAATATTGATTCTGAAGAAGTCTTAACCTCATGTAAGTCGGTTTCCGTTGAAGTCCAACGACTTTCATCGAGTGTTGTGCCTAAAGTAATTTCCACAATAGAAAACAGAAACCATAGAAGAAGGAAATTACAGTGGAAAAAAGGAAAAACCAGGAAAAGAAAGAAAATGCGTGATCGAACTGGTAAATTTATTGACCGTAATAATTTAAATGAACAAAACAATATGAGTGAGAAAAGTAGACATACAAGTCAGTTAAAAACAGAAGAAAAATCAAACACTATTGAAAATTCCAATAACAAAGGTGGATTAACATCTTCAGTAGATAAGGATACAGAAAAAAAACAAAGCAATAGGCATGTTGATTCGGTTTTTGATGAAAAATGTGATCATAATAATGAATTTAGAGAACAAATCAGTTGCCGAAGGACAGAACCATTTATTGGAAAATTTGTTACTAAAGAAGCTCGTACATTAAACATAGAAAGATTTTTAAAGGTAGATATAGAAGCGGAAATTCAAAATAATAATGAAATTGTTAACAATAGTCAAAAAGATCCAATAAATGAAAATGAAGCAAATGACACATTGATTAAAAAGCAATCAAATCCAAATATTGCGAAAGATATAGAGAATAATAAAAATGAAAATATCTGTAAAGAAAACAATGGAAGTATAGAAAGTAACAAAAATTTAGAAAATATTAAAAATCAAGATGTAAACACAAACAAAGAAAACCATAAAGATAAAAATATAGATACATGCAAAACAAATACTTCAATTAATTCGGAAGATATGCTTACAAATCAAGAGTCAAATAAATCATCAAAAATAGTTATTGACACCAAAGACAATGTGAAAGATGAGGAAACAAGTTGCAGACGAACAATACCTTTTATAGGAAAAATTCCGAGAAAGCCTTCATCTACTGTACCTGAAAGGCCCATACAAGAAAAATCTAGTGAGCAAAGTACTAAGTCAGATTCATTGTCTAATACTACAAATGCAAAGCCTCATGTTTCACCTAGAGATAAATATGATAAACATGATTTATCGAAAGATGTAAATGCAAAGTCAGAATCTTCTACAAATGAAAACGCAAAAACTTATTTTCTAACAGAAGATACAAAATCAAAGTCAGAATCTTCTACTGACAAAAATACAAAATCTGATTTTCCTTTAGAAGGTACAAAAAGAAAATTAAAATCTTCTTCGGCACACAAAAAAACCAAATCTGATTGTCCTTTGGAAGAAGTAAAAGCAAATTTAAAATCTCCTGCTGTACATGAAATGGCAAAACCTGATTTTTCTGAAAAAAATGTTGATGCAAAACAAAATTCTTTGAAACCTAGTATAAGAATAGTTTCTTCTTCCAAAGATGTAAGTGTAAATGTGACCACAATGCTAGAGGGTTCCATAAATGATGCAAGCTTAGAATTAAACTCATCGTCAAAGATAGCAGATAAACAACTAAGTACTGAATTGGACATGAAAGTAGATTCTTCAAGAATTACAAGAAATAAAATATCTAATATTGCATCTGCTAAAAGAAAAGATTCACTAAGTATTTCTTGCGAGGAAACAGAAACCAAAATGAATTCGTCTGTTGAAAATATGAAATCTTTGCCAGTTGATAACTTAAATTTAGTTAAATCTTTAGATAACGGTGATAAAGAAGAAATTTGTAGTTGTCAGAGAACTGAACCTTATGTACGTGAAATCTATCGTAATTGTAGTAGAACATTGCCATTTGTACGTCCAACAAATAAAGTCATAACTAATGAACCAGGAACAAGTTTTGATGTACAAAATACATTATCACCTGAAATCACTACAAATAGGCTTCATACAAATGACATGAACATTCCAACCGATGAAGAAAATAGTTTAACTGATTCTACTGCTGATGTTGAAGTTAATTTGGACAGTAGCAGTAAATCTGATAATGTGATACATAATGGCCAATGGAAATTCAGAAGGAAACGTCAATTGTCCAATTCAGATGATGAAAATCAGGTAACTAAACCATTATTTCGAAAGCTTATTTTTATGTTGCTTCAAATTTTAAGAATTTTTTTTATTATTACAGATTAAATCAGCCAATCCATCTAAGAAAGCTAAATCAATAACAACAAAATCCATGTCTTCTCCAAACAAAAAAACAACTGCCTCAGTCGCAAGTCCAGGAAGGACTATTTGTTCACTATTTTCAGTGAATTGTACAGAACATGCTCATCATCATTATTCAAACAATACTGAATGTCCAATGTCACTTAAAACAAAGGAAGATGTCTACATACTATTAACTAAATTAGAAAATATGACGGATCCTTTAGTACTTGAGTATCTCAAAAAGACTGATTTAACTTACAAAACAAAAGAGGAACCGTTATCTCCTTCAAAAGATAATTATACAATAGTCGAATCGAGAACGAGCTTAGGAAGCGTGAAAGAAAGTGGCGATTCTGCGGCCACAAGGAAAAGTGAAACCAAAGATGACTCTCTGCATTTACCGGCTGCGGAAACCGAATCGAAACTTCCTGACTTGCCTACTCAAATTCACGAGGATAATATTCAAGAAAATAAACAGAAGATAACACGATCCGCGAGAGCTTCCACGGAGTCGCCAATACTCCTGCCCGGCAAGAGAAAGAAGCATCCTGTAAATTACATAGAGAATTTCAGCGATACAGACAGTGATAGATCAGCAAGTTTCTCAAATATACGGACAAGATCAAAGGTTTGTCACTGCTTATTATTTTTATTTTTTTTAACTCTATTCAGTCTATTGAAGCTTCGATTTATAAAAATTTCTCATTCAGAGTCGAGGACCAACATTGCGTGATCGTAGTAAGCGCAGAACGCATAGTGGTCAAGGTGGAGACGATAACGACGAAGAAGTAGAGGAATTCTCTCGCATAGGTTTGAGAAGTCGAAGTCACAGCAAGGGAGCAGACGATGTAAATCAGATGGATACAAATGAAGAAAGACCCCCCGTTAGGATAACGAGAGCAAAATCACGCCTTGGATTGAAAATTGCAGATACTCTCAATGTCAGTACAAGTGAAATAAAAACACTGATGCGATCGAAAACTCCTAGTGCGAATTTGGTAAAGGAGCGACTATTAGAGTCGACTAAAAACGATCTCAGTGTACAGTGTCAAGCCGTAAGTTCGTTTCACTGCTTATTATAATTTTTTTTTCTAAAAAATTACTCAATTGATAAATAATTATATTTTTTAAATGAACTTTCAACTAATTTAATGCTTTTAAAATGACATTCAATATAACTTAAAAAGGACGAGGACGAACTTGATAAAGAAATGGAGGAAATCACTCGGAACTGTACACCACCTATGCCAGAGAGTTTAGGTCCAACTGATGAATCGATTAATACGCCGGTCCGTAGCCAATCGCAAACCGAGTATAATAACAATGACCAAACACTTACACCAAAGAGCAAAGCCGGTTCGACGGTTAGTTCTGGGCGAAAGTCCAGGGCCTCGAGGGTCGGTGCACTGTCCGTGACGCCGAAAAAGGCCTCCGATACGACAATTCGAAGCGAAAGCGTTAATAGTACGATATCTGAAGCTTCTCAACTGTTCGTCAATTCGATTAGACAAAACTTGTTGACACAATTAACTTCAACGAAACCCAGCACATCTTCAACTAATCAGAAAAATCTGGCGTTGGGTAATTTGAAGGTATTGTTTTGACACCTTTTATTTCTACTATTTAATTTGAATACGGTTTCAAACTAATACTTTTTTTTTATTTTTTAGGTTCAATTAATAAAATTGGAAACTGTTTGTAAAAGCTTTAAGGATTATTCAGCCAGTGAAATAGAATTGCATACTAATAAATACGTCGATTTACTAATAACCTCAAACTTTACTAGTGATACTTGGCAAAAACCAATTAACTATTATCGACCTATTGAGAATCGTGTGGAACCAATTGACAATGCAAATTGCGTACCTGAAAACGATTCCCAAAATGAAACAAAGCCTGCGTCTCCGAATGAAGTTGCCACTTCCGGGGAAACTCTAGTTGAGGAAGAATCATCACCTGGAAAATCGAAAAAAGGGGTTACGAATGAGTCTAGTCAACAGGATCCTTCGTCATTGACGGCGCTAGATCAATCGATTGCAACATTAGTAGATCAACCTGAGTCAGTTGAGCCGAGAGACTTTGGTGCCGTAAACATTTCGGAAGCTCTTAATGTTCCACCAAGCCACAATAATATTAATATTCATGAGCCAATCGTCGAGTTACATGAAGGTGAGTCGGTTCCTGAACTTCAGCTAGCATCAACAATAAGTGATACCGAAATGGTAGAAAAGGAACCAAAAACACTTTTAATCAACGGTACAGTTATGTTTGTGTGTGACATATGTAATAAAATATTTTTGACTAAAAATGTTTTTGCTCAACATAAAAAACAACAACATAAAAGGGCCGAACAAGCCGATAATAGTGATATTTTATCCGCGGCAGAAACTCCTTCGACTCATGTGCAACCGTGTCAAAAAAAATCTGATTCCAAAGGTAATTCCTCGGCGAAAAAATCTACGCCCAAGTCTAAATCGAAGTTTAGATATTCTGAGAGCTTGAGATGTACAATTTGTTCCGTTATGTTTGAGACCAAAGTATTACTATTCGAACATATAATGACCCACAATGAACAGGAGTTACAAGAAGCTTTCAAAAAAGCAAAGGCTAAAGAAAGGCGCAAGCTTGTCAATGACGGTACGTCAGAGGATTCGGAAAAAGATGTAGAGGAAAGTGCTTTACACGAGGAAGATGATAATGGGAAGAAGAAAAACGATGCAAGACAAAGGAAAAGCATAGATAGTGTACGAACTAGCACATCATCTATGGATGTCGACGAGGTGACGCCAAATAATTCTGCAAGGTCTGATGTCGTTTTAGCAGTGCCAACTGAACACCAGGTGAGATTCATAATAAAAAAATTATTCACTCTATTGACATTTGAAATTATCCGGGTCACCAGGTCAATAAACTAACCCTTAACATAACCTTTTACTTAACTTTTTACTTAACTCTTTATTTAATCCTCTCTTAATCCTTTATACACATGAATTAGGGGAGAATAATAGAGGATAAGATTGAGACCGTAGAATCGGACGACGGAAAAAGTGGATCCACTTTAATATTTTATAAGATCATTGTTAATAAAATACATTTACTTTACAAATATAAAGTTTTGTCTTAATTCTAAATGAAAACCGATAAAAGAAAAATAAATCGAGTGAGCGTTAGCGAACGAGACCAATGTAGCTGTGTAATTAATAATTTATCTAGAGCTCAATTAATATGAACAAAGTTAATAATAAAAATAATCGTTTTAGGTGATAGATCTCGAAGCCAGCAATCAAACACCTACCAATTCCACTTTCCAGAAATCCATCGCGATTTGTTCGTGTCACGTGCATGAGACAACGACTCAGGACCTACAAATTGAGATGGTACTGCTCTGTAAGACTTGCAATGTCATATTCCGGCGTCGCGACTGCTTCGAGGTTCACTACCGTACAAGCCCGGAGTGCCGGCGTCGTCGCACCAATAACGAAGTAACGAAAATGCCAAAGCTCTTCTGTAGTGGTTGTCCCTGCGTTCTCAACACACTCATGGATATGCGCTCGCATCTTGAGATGCACGCGAGAACGAACTGCCAGGGTACTGTGACGTTCATCTGCAACATCTGCAAGGTGGCCTTCTTCGGAGTTGGCGGTATTTTTTATTCACACTGGTTTAATCACACCAAATCGCCGAATTTCGTCGCTAGTCGTTACTCTTTTCCAAAATTGTCGGTTGTCTCGGTACTGGAAGATTCTAATGGCTCGATGTCGACAAGTAAGAGTCAGGAAGGATTCTTCTATATTGCCGAGCACGTTTGTCGGCAGTGCAGGTATGTTTAACATTATTTTAAATAACTTTATAAATAAATGATCACTTACCAATGAAATATTAACAAAACAAATGATTCTCTAATAGGCTACCATTCAGTTCAGAACCGGAACTGCAGAAACACAAACTCATTCCTTGCGCCTCGGCGACATCAACAGTACCTCGAATAGAAGTACCCGAAATCAATCGCCTTCAGATGATTAAACTTATCTGTGATCTGTGTAAGAAGTACTACATGAGCAAGGAGAACTATGATCGACATTGCATTGAGCGTAATCACCTAAAGACTCCGATCACCAAATTCTCGCGTTTGCCTATAAGCCCTACCGAGCAAGCCTTTATGTGCAGCTTATGCCGCGCCATCAGCAAGTCCCTTGATGAGATGAAGGATCACTGGAAGCGTGTACACAGTCCCGTCATGGAACTCTACACGTGCAAAACCTGCAACATCTTCCCAGAGAGTCCTCTCACCGAATATAGTTATGATAAATTCGAAAGGCACTGCCGACTGATACACAAGAGCGAGGTGATCACATGTCTGGTATACTATATCCAAGCACCGTACGTCTGTCACTACTGCAGATTTGGATTCGAGACTGAAAAATCGCTGAAGGAGCACGAGGCGGCACATCAAAAGAAGGTATCTCAATCGACAATGGCCCTACCACCGATTCCGACACCGATGGTTCCTACGACCCACACTACGACTCTGTGGGTGGCCGACGAGCAAGTGACGCCTGACGGCGGAAGGCAAATTCAGCCCGTTTATATACAGTATCCTAATATTAATGGAAACGTTAATGCACAAGGTTCTGTACCATTGACAAATGGTAAGTAATTATTTATATTTTTACGCGGTTTAATTTTAATAATTTTAGCGCTTTGTAAAATAAAATATTCAATATTCATTTTGATGAAAGGAACTTCTGGTAGAATAATAAAAAATAGTATCGAATAATAAATAATCGATAAATTGAACTTTTTTAACAAGAATGATGGCCAGCATTGTGCATAACTATGCGTTACATAGATCTTCGTCTATAACCAAATGTCATTTTCATTAAGTTTCATGCATTAAGATTCATATTTATCTTTAGAGTGCTCCCGTGCTCGTTGATTATAAAAGACAAAAAACTTACAAATAAACTTTATTAAGTTGAAAAATTTAATTTTATATTAATAAAACTATTCTCGTATTTCGGTGAAAACTAGATTGTTACTTTAATTTTAAATACACTGTTTTCATGTAATATTAACATGAATTATATTATAATTATTTCCATACATTTATAACAGTACGAAACACGCAATTCGACCAGCAACCATTACAAATACAAACGACAGATAACGCAAACTTCGGCAAAGTTACGCTTGCATCAAATAACGTCATACCTCAAGTGGTCCAATCTCTTAACGTAATGAGTGACAGTGCAACTGGAAACAATACTGCGACAAATGCAACACCTGAACGGCAACAACAACAACAACAACAACATCAACAACAAAATATGACGAGGAATCCAGTTGTCGAAGAAATATTAATAGATTCAAGATCGAACAGCCCTGTTTTAGATACTGCCACACCAGCCACTACCTCAAGCGGCAAATCTACTCCACGTAACGAAAATGCCGGTAAGATTATTGAAATTAAGTATTTTTTAAAATAATATTGAAATTAAAGTTCAAATATTTTTTCACTAAACTGTTGTTCATCATTTAAATTAATATTTATTCAAATTATCATAATTTTATGTCTCTCAGCGTCTCCTCTTACAACGAGAAAGTCCTATATGACAATGGTTAATCCAAACTTCGAATCGATGTTAGGTAACAGCATCAATGAACAAGCAAATGCAAGGAGTCCAATGCCAGATAAGGAGAACGGAACTTCGGATGGTAATGCGACACCTACTAGCTCAGAGTCCGTCACGCCTCAACCTTTTGAAGTTGTTCTCGTCACCGATGACATTAGCGAAGGCGAAGGACCTCCTGCGGAAGATAAGATTGGCGACTCTAGTGCACGAGACAGTGATTCGACCTCGCCAAGTCAACAAAGAACCAAGGATATTGGAGAGACGAAGTCATTTCTGCGGGTACGCTCGATAGCCGAACTTCAGCGGATGAAAATTCACCTGTGCGCGGTGTGTGGCCAAAGCTTCGATACTCTTCCCGCATTTGAGCAGCACTCTAAGACACATGAGGCCGGTGCAAAACCAAAGCGCATGACCCCGCCGATGGTCGCTCCAACAAACAGAAGATCGTCGGGTAGTGTGTCAAGTCCGCTCATCACACAGCTACAACAGCAGTTTCATCGATTACCTAACGGACAATTATCTCCAAATCAAGCTGGTAAATTACTTTTTATTATATTTCAATATCAATTTTGTCGAATCGAGTTGTGTTTATTATGTGTTAACCGAAATCATAAAATTTTAGATTTAAATAAGAGAATGAGCCCATCGATAGTACCCTCCTATCACCAACAGCAGCAGCAACAACAACAACAACAACAACAACAACAACAACAACAACAACAACAACAACAACAACAACAACAACTACAACAACAACAACTACAACAACAACTACAACAACAACAGCAACAACAGCAACAACAGCAACAACAACAACAGCAGCAGCAGCAGCAACAACCGCAACAACCGAATTATTGGTTTCCGCCATCTAACAGCACGAATAGCAATGGCATGCCGAGCATGAATTATAATTACGGCATGAGCCAGCAGCAGCCTCAACTGACACAGCAAAGTCTTCTTCGACAGGCTATAGCCACTAACTATGCATCGCCACGTGGACCACCGCCCGCGTATCCCAGCTCTTCGGGCACTATGGTATCTAGTACCTCAGGTTCAATCGTGTCTAGCAGGCCAAGTACCGTACAATCCAGTCAGCGTAACTTGCCAACTAATTTGGGTTCATTACTATCGAAGCCAACGGCCCCTTCAACATTATCCCAGCAGAGTCTGCCCAGTTTCCAGGAAATCACAAACAATCATCAATCTGTAAGTTCATTTTTTTGATTTCGTGTATTTTAATAGTGTCTTTGTGATTGTTTTGTATATTAATTTTTATTTGTTTTTAATTATTTGAATAACGTTTGCATTTGTTTACAATTAATATCTTTGGCTTCCCGGAATAACCATATAAGTGACAAACTTTTGAAAATCGATTTTATGCGATTTTTTGTACTTTTAAACAGTTCTCTATCATGTAATCAGAACAGAAATTGATAAGGTGCACTCCTTCTCTCGAATGAGCACAAGGAAAAACACTATAACATCATTTTTTCTAAAATTTTCCCGGAATTACCATATATCTTCATCTTTGCAAAATAATTTCCGGAAAAACACTCGGACTGCATCTGTTTTAAGGATAATTCCCGGAAAAACCGTATAAATCTATTTTTTTAGATAAACGAATTATTTATCAATTATTTAATTACTTTATCCAATCATCTTTTTGTCTTATCTTTTTACACTTTTAAAACATTTTTTGCCTTTTCCGGTATTTTTTTCACCCTTATTAATTAACGGAAAAACAATATCAATAAGTGCTATTGAGACTGGAAAAACCATATAACTCCACTAAAATTTGTTGTCATTCCCGGAATAACCATATAAGTGACAGTCGGTTTTTGAGACATGATCACTACTTGGTTCAGTAACTATTGTAAAAAATATGTTATTTAGATATGAAATCATATATGCAGTGCTGCATTTAATCTCATTTGTCTTGATTTTAAAAACAGATGCGAAATTAAAAACTCGATTTTCTCGAAATTATGAAAAGTGCAGACATATGAGTAATTTCGCCAAACTTTTCAAATTTGAGCTATCGAAAAATTGAAAAAAAAAAAAATAAAAGCACACTTTCACAGGACCTTTTTTCTTCCTTTCGAGACCTTCAATAGTGAAAAAATGGAAGCGTTACTCTTTTTTTTACCGGATAACTCATATGAAAGTTATGGGAACATCTAGTAGTTCGTGATAATCTTTTCTGTATAAAAACCGTCGGTTTTTATGAAATAAGTGAAAAAATACTTACTTGCCAACTTTGACATGGGATGTATTTTTTTAAAAGGGATATAATGTATTGATCACGCCACAAAAACGTAACTTTTTATTGACCTTGTAGGTGTGCCAGCGATTAATAGTGTTTTTTAAAACTAGTTACGTTTTTAATAATGATATTAAAAGAAATGTAAAATAAATTCTATAATCGGCACATTAATGAGTAACAGAGCATTTTGTTCGTTATGCTAAAACAAAGAGTTTAGCGCTATAGAAAATAAAAAAAAAGCATAGTCATTTTTTAAAAAGCTGTATATACAAAGACATTCAATTTTTGTAAAAATCTGGTAACCCTTAAATAATTCATTATGTAAGTTGTTTATTAATAGGCACACATATCTGCAGTTCATTTCTTGAAATTACATATTAAAATAGTTGTAAAAAAACTTGTTTCGAATAATTTAAAAAATAGTCATTTTTTTAATCGCTTAAAGAAGATAATAATTTGTAGGAGTACCATTTAACTATGCCTTTAATTTTGGCCTTTCTCTTTACCATACGTAATTTGTACCATTCTAAATCGGGTTTTGGTATTAAGATAATGTTTTTCTAACCCCATTTAAGAAATCTACCCTTTACAGAATTCCGTATATTGAGTATATTTAAAGATATCAAAGAGTAACTCGAGTTTTAAAAGTATCGCGGAATTACTCATATGGTTATTCCGCGGGAAGTCACAGATATGTTTATCATTTTGCCGACTTGAAATTTTTTTTTGTATCACAGAGTATGCGCATGCCTTACAATAGTAGGTATATGGGTAATGAAGCTAGTATGAAATCACCAATGATTTCCGCATTACTGCAGCAGAAAACTCCGCAAATCACTGGAAAGTCTTACCTTCGGCAACAAAGCGACCTAGGAAGCTACAGCAGTAACGGCCCTCAATATTCTGCACCTCAGCAACAGCAACAGCAAAAGATTCTTTACACTTGCAAAATTCCGACGTGTCCTTTCCGTTCGGAAAGTGTCAACGTCATTCGTGCCCACGAGAAGGGCCACTGTTTACCATCTTTTACTGCGCCCCCCAATCAAATGGGTCAGATGCAACCACCGCAGCCACCGCAACAGCAGCAGCAACGTCTTCCTGTTAAACACGTGTCGGTGAATCAGATACCCGAAAGACCGCGTCATGCGATATCGTCCAATCGTTCAGTCATGAACACTTCTGAAAAGCGCTATACTTGTCGCATCTGTCACCTTTCGTTTGGCATGGACACCGAGTTGGTGGAACACGTAACAACTTTGCACAATTCGCCGACTAGTCCGGTGTGCTGTTACGTGTGCGACTACTGTCCATCACCAATTCTTTTCGAATCCGAAGAGTTTCTGCGGCAGCACATGAGGATCGCTCACAATCACTCGTGTCGCCTGTGTAACAAAAGATACCCATCGCAACGGCATCTAGCAGAACACATGGAGACACATACCTGATATTTGGAGGACAATGAAGGAGAGGACGAACTGGAAGAGGTGGACCCTCTGGATTGCCAGTGAAAATATTGGAAAAGAATTTGCTGATTTCTTGAGCTGCGAACAAAGTGAGGTTTTGCTGAAATTTTTAAGGAAAATTTAACGTTCCCGTTTTACAATATTCAAAATTTGCTACGATTTCATCACCATAGTTTTCATACTTTACTTTTTTGAAATCAGTATAATTATGACAGGTTATTTTTATTAACATATATAAGATTTGATCTAGTTAAAACAAAACTACTGATAATGCAAAGTAAAAAAAAAGTACAAATTTGGAAGTTTTTTTAACTTTTACAGAGAAAAATATAGAAAGGCAATCTTGACAAATTATTTTTTTTTCATTTTAGAAATTTTTATATTACATTTTACAAATTTAATTGCTTTATCAATATAAAAAGCATAACATTAATTAACTTCACAATTAGAATATTATTTTTAATTATGATATTAATTAATATCAAATTAGTGTTACTAAATATATCAGTTTCACGTGGAAAACATATTTTAATGATTGACAAAAACCATTTTTTCGTAAAGTGAAGTCGTATGTGACAAAAGGCAAATTTTGAAAATTGTAAAAGAATTTGTACTGTATAAAATAAGAGTTAGATGGAGATAACTAAAGTCCATCTATAAGTTTTCTATAGCTTTCGACTCTCAGTCGCGTCTAATTTAACTAAACCGAACGTATTTTGTTTTGCACTTGTATGTATTCAAAATGCGTGTTCATATGTACTGGAAGAATTGCAGTGTATTTATAAAAATGATTATAAAACCAAGAAATTTTGCAGCCTGTGTGAGAAAAGTTGTATGATCTTAGATGACAAGTAATTCTTATTCCTTAGAACATAGTATAACTTAAACGAGTTTACTCCTTCTGATATGAACGTGTATGAACGAGTTTTTCAATATTGAGTAATGTGTATAATAAACTACAAAGTAGTTTTTAATGAGGTTTTATTTACAAGAACTTATTGGACAAAGAATTCATTAAGACAATGTAAATGATATTATTACCTAAGCTTTTTTTCCATAAAAGTTTTGTAAAAATTAATTTATTAGAAGTAACACCGACTTCATCAATGATCGGATCTTGTTAAATTCATAACATATTTTTTACAATATTTATTACTATAGGAAAAACATGTTTTTATACCAATTGAAAAAATGAAACATCTTATTTCTTAATTCTTAATGAATTCTTTATTCAGTGACAAAAAGATTGTGTAATTTATAAGTACCTTCGTATCTTTCCAATATACATAACATTAATCTTCAATAAAAATATTTTTATGAATCCTCAGTTCGAGCGTTCTAATTATGTAAAATAAAAAAATTAAAAATTTAAAAAGAATTTGTTACTTATAAGAATTATGTAAGCTAATTTACTTTGACGTTTGAATTTTTTTTTTTTTTTTAAGTTTTAAAATACGAATAAAGCGAAATATTTTTCAATGTGTCATACTAGTAAGTTCGTATTGTAGTTGCTTATAAAATAATTAATAGTGCAAAACATGTATTTTTGTTAATTCTCGTTTTTCTGAAATAATAGTAATGCATTTCAGACTTCGTTCACGCACTTTTCACTTATTTCTAAACAAAAGCACATAATATGTATTTGAAAAAGTCAAAGAAAGAAACTTAATATTTAAGTGCGTAGTCCACGTTCAACAATTGAATCTTATGATTAATGGTGAATAAAGAGTGTTGCGGGTGCATAATAAGGCATCGTTGATTTATGTAATTAAGTACGCGCGAAATTGTATCGCTGTAATAAACGTTACACATTTTTTCTACATTTTTTATGCTTGTATTTTTTTAAAACACCTGCAGTCTTAGTTTAGTGTAGATTTAAATTTATCATGTAACTTAATTAAAAAATTGATTGTTGTTCAGATTGTTCAACGATTTCCTTTGTAAATATACTGATATTGTAAAAATATAATAATTAGTAAAACCATTTACTTTTATAATTTATCATTTGTATAACATCTAGGATCTATCAGATTTCAGAAGCAAGAATTTTCACCTGTACAGTAATACTTGTGTATGATTTTAAAAAAAGGTTTTTCTCGTAATATAAATCCTACAATTATTTAAAAGGTCAATTAAAGTAAGACTTTAGACTAGAAATTTTTATTTTGTGATTCTATATTGATTATATAATTATGTATAGCATAATTTTTACAGTCACAGTTGTACAAAATAATTTTGAATTGTTATAGACATAATATTGAAATAATAATAAGTATAATAGTTACGTGTCAATAACATATTGGACTAGAAAAGAGAATAGTTTAAAATACTTTTTTTTAGATAAAAAGACATTCAAGAAACTTAATTACATGAACACATATTATAGTAACGTAGATGAGTACAAATTATGGTGATTGTATAAAATTTCATTTAACATAACGTTCCTTTATACTATATTAACACATAATTAAAGTTTAATGGTTTTGTAGTGTTTTAATCGAACAACTTACACAATTATGGCCTAAACGATTCTTAATAATTAAATCTCTTATTAATTATCCAGTATTCTATATCTTATTTTAAAAGTAGACCTAAAGCAAAATTAAAAGTCATGGAAACATTAAATTCACAAACTGGTTACTTTTTCTATAACATATGAAAACTAATCAAATATATATTATGACTATGTTTTGTCAAATGTAATAACATTAATTTCTCATTATAAATAAATGTTCTTACGTTCGCGCAAATTCATAAGTTGTTTTCAATGTTTTGAAACTTAAAACTTTTCTTTTAATTCTTTTCTAATGATTTCAAATAGTCGAAAATCGAAAATCAAAGAACATTTCTTTCAATAATTTTGCTTCAGGTATACGCAAGACAAAGTGAAGCGGGTCGCAGCACTTGTTACGCTCGGTAATGCGCGAGTTATCGTTACACGCCCATGCAGCGATTCTTCGTATCTCGCAACAATGCATGGGCACAAGACGGATATGCGCATATTACACTAGACGCTAAATCATTAAGTCCTAAGCTTTGGCACGTAATTCACGTTCGACGTCGTCGTCGCCAACGAGCGACGCGTCGGTTATGGAGTACGGAAAATCATATATATATTTCAACACCTCTACTGAGCGGCCGTGTTGTTGTTTTTTTTTTTTTTTTATTATTATATTTCTTTTAAATTATACAATTATACGGTATACGTATATATTCTCTTTTATATTTTTCTTTCGGATTATTACAGCTACGTTTTCGTGGAATATTTTTTTGTGCTCTTTTTGTTTTGTTTGCTTAATCGTGACATTTATACATGGGTTGCGCAATTGGAAGCAGTGCCTGCCGTGTACGGGGACTACATGTGGGAAAGTGTCACTTTTTTCGAAGACTCGATTTTGTTTCGCTTTCTAATCTCGCGCTCTCTCTCTCTCTCTTTTTCTCCTCCTCGCATTTGTGTCACTCCATCTCGACGAGATTTCGAGGCACTTCTTAAAATAATCACTCAATCGGGATATACAACGTGATATTTTATATAATATACTTAATAATTACGTAAATCGCAGTTTGCACATATTCTTTGAGAACGTTTTTTCATTAATTTATTTTGAACAATAACATAGTAATTGGAAGATATTGAAACGCAACGTAATCAACATAATAGAGTACAACATAATTATTTATTGTATTGTTTATTGCACTATTATAAATTATTCTAATTTATTTTACGTAATATCTAGGACTAGGATATTGTATATTACTAAATTATTGACTAGAAAAACTATAATTGAAAATCATTTATATCTAAATTAGTAGTACAATGCAGGACCAAAGTTAATCTTATTTTGAAAAGTGTCAATAATCATACAAGTATATTGAAACGTTTCTTTGTTTACGCACAATATTTGTAAAAATTCCAGTAGATAGAAATTTTATATAATTGGTACAATGAAAATGTAGAATTAAGGGATGACTAAAATGCAATCGCGATTCCTACCTTATCGACACCACGATTATTAATTGATAAGTTCCTTTATAGAAATTTATATGCAAAGAATACTAAAAATTGTTTACAAATGATTCTATTAATATTATTTTCAAGATCTACATGTACGAAAATCAAAGAATTTTAATAAAAAAGTTCTAATTTTTTGAGCATGGAATTATTGTATATACACTACGTAACATCTGATCCTAAAGTTGAACTTTAAAGATAAATTTCTATAAATAAACTTATTAATTTATAATCGTAATATCATTAGGGTAGGCATACATTCCTTCCTGTGGATAAATAAGAAAAAAGGTCGTAACTGCCAACATTTTCAATCTGTTCCTCGATGCTTCGATCAAGTGACGATTATACTTTAACAATGCGTTTTTCGCAGTTTATTGCTTAAAATCTACGTCGCCGAAGATGTGCCTATAGGAGCAGTATACACGTAACATGCTACGCACAAACTTCTTACATTAATCTCGATAAACGCGTTATTATTAGCGCGCTATACTTACACAAGGGGTGAAGTTAAATTCGCTCCCCTCGCGACTTTACACTATGTCATAATACTGGTAACTGGCATAAGATGTACATTTTCATTTTATTTTGTTTTCAGGGTTTTTTAAAAAATTTTTTATACAAAAGTACAAGAAAAATCGCGTCGTTTTGCGTTTATTACATTATTTAGGGAAACGCCAATAATCATTATACAGATATATAGAAAAACGCGGAGATAGTAAAAATTGATTAATTTCATTTAAAAAAATATCTAGTTCCGAAGTAAAAAAGTTTTTGGTTCGATTTGATGTACGAGTGGTCATCAACAATGTATATATAGGATATATAAGTAGACACGTCATCGAAAATTATTGCAATCAATCTGTCTTAATCTAGACTTACAAAAACACTTTAAAAATGTACTTAACTTTAGTAAAAAATGACGTTTTTTAAATTTAGTTCAATTTATGTACAAAACTCATGTTTTTTCTTTCTATTACACATTCAAAGATTCACATTGAAATATAAAATCAAGTTTTTAAAATTTGTTATTGCAATAGTGTTGAGACAATCAGGAAATGATATTTCCATAATATACATGTAAGTATTTATCTTTTTCCATGTCGTGTCTTGCAGAATACTTTGAGTATTCCAAAAATTTGTATGTAGGTATAGGGATTAAAAAATGCATAAATATAGCATGAACGCAGCGAAAATTGCGTATAGGGTGTATAGTAATTTCGAAAATCGTTAAAAAGGCTTGTAGAAAATGACGCTCGCGATTTTTTTCTGGCTTTGGATTAAAACGGGACGTTGATTATAGTACGTCGCATTACATTTAATTAGACGCTATAGACATACATACCGATTGCTTTTACATTTAGCGCGAAGAAAATCGCACGGTTACATGATTCTGTTTTCGCGATGATTAATTTTACTTTTTATTAAATGCTTTCAAGAGAGCAGACTTCTGTTTTAAAATTTTATCAAAATTAAAGTTTATTCGCATCTTATTTTTATAAAAAGCTTCTTTAATACTTTTTTTTTTTAATTTTTATTTTTAATTTTACAAGTAAACATATAGTTTCTTGCATTTTTATTTGTTTTTATTATTTACCTTTATTCATACGAAATTTTAAAATTAAGTTTTTTTATCATATAGATAATCACAAAGTTTAAAAATGTCCTTGTTACATTAATCAAGTCTGTCCTCTTGACATTCATATACAATCCTAAACTATGCAACTAATTAGCTATGTCGGTGCAAAAATATGTTACTTTTTTATGTCGGATTATCGTGAATTTGCACATTGTCGGACGTTTTCCTACTGTATAGACACAACGCTTTAGGTCACATGCTATAACTTTGCATATTATCTCACTCTTTGTAGTGTTTTATTTTTATTACAATCGAAAGTTACAATTTTATATTTACTGTCATTATGTCATGTCACTGTTATTGAGATCATTGACGTAAAAATTAGTCATTAACATATCATTTTTACCTAATACCTCGGTTATAACATATTTACACTTATGAATATTTTATAGAGAGTATAAAAATTTTGGTTGATTACCAGTAAATATATTGTTATAAATAGAAATTAAAATGATACAAAATCAGTAGTTATTAAAATGAATTATCGATAGAATAATATTTACAATCTTATTCAAATAAATAATGTTAAAAACTGGACAGATGTACTGTACTGCGTATGTATTGCAATTACATTGGACTGTATATTATATAT
>JAYJLV010000027.1:13240761-13257877 GCA_036873485.1 Torymus texanus | reverse complement strand
GACTTGATTTCTATCTGTAAAAATAATGTTGATTGTAACTTATTTCTGATGCAATATTACCTTTTGATTCCATAAAAGTTTAATAAGATCATTTTAATATAAAATTTTTTATCTAAATTATTATCAAGTGTTGTTTTTTCTTTTTTCTTCTTTAATCTAGATTGGACTAAAGAAAATACTTGGCTACGCAAGATAAATGAATAAACAAATATATAATACTAATATTTATACAAGCAATTGTTATAACAATAAAAACAAGGCCAAGAAATGTAAATTTATATAACCATATAAGAGTTATTTTTGAATTACAAATCTTATATAAATGTCATCACAAAATAAAATAATTACATATTTATGAACTTGACAGAATTTTATTTAAAAATGAAAAGTAAAAATCCTTACCCCATCAATATTAGCTGACACAAACACTTCAGCTTTTCCCAGGAAAACTCCTGTGGCATTAATAACGCCCTTGTAGGATTCATCGTGAACTATGCCAGGGTCAAAGCCAGAGACACTGAGTTGAACGATATTATTGTCCGAGCTGACAGCAGTGAGATTTACCTTTGCAACATTGCTCCCCAGCCCATCAACAATGAATGGAATGTAGGCAACATCATCCATGTGAATCTCCCTCTCTGTCTCATTAAATCTCACTTGCAGCTCTCCATTGGCAGTCGCCCCCAGCACCAGCAGCAGTCCCACAAGCAGGACAATCATCTCCAGGAATGACATGATAATCACCCATACGCTCCTATACTGTAAGCAGATTGAGAAAAACGAACAATATAAAGACACGTTTCCTGGACGTAAGCTACAAAAACAGCAAGATCTTTTACTATGAAAAAAGTTGCCTCGTAACGCTGAGATAGGAATGTTAATTAGAGATTACATCGAGTCACGCACAACGATATATCGTACGGCTATCATAGGAGCGAACTAGTATATGTATAGTAGATAAACCAAAATCACGTGAAAATAATTTAATCCCTTTCAAATGCGCGCCATCCGTTCGATTGTTGAATATATATAAACCGCGCGCGCGCTCGCGTCAACCCGGATTGAGCGAAAATTGATAAGATTACGTCACTGTCTCGGCGCGTCGAAAATATGAGACGACCGTAAAAGCGAAATCCGTACGCGCGCAAAACATATATGATGCACACCTCCTGGATGTACACATGCGGTGCGTATATATAGGTACCTCTATATACGAGTAATTTTAGAAACGCCGAGCACGCGTGCGCACCAAGTCAATATCTGCTACGAGGGCAAGTGAACTCAATTTTATGGGTGAAAGTTGAACTTACTCCACTCTCTCACCTAAATCGCGCATATGCACCGTTCTCCGGATTTTTCGACGTTCCCCATAGAAATAAAAAAAAAAGAACTTGAAAACTCGTTTTTCTACTCACTACATCAAGTTCATTTATGAAAACCTGCTACCACATTAAATAAAAAAAATAGTCTGGATTTATTACCGGAGCCGTACTGGAGTAATTGCAAAATCCGGAGCAACACGCGGCAGTTACATATATATATATATACACAGTAGGGTACCACACAGAGCAGCTCCGATGGCTTGCTCTCCTCACCGGCGACTACTAAGATATGCCGTGTATATTCGCTCCGTACTGCAACTATAGGCGACTGTCTCCGTTCCTCCACCAGTCACTACTGTTCATGCATTGCATCACATAAACACGTACACGTATACACACGTGTGTGGTGTCCCTTTCCTCTTCTCTCCCACTGCGTTAATACTTCAGCAAGTTATGAGGGAGTGAGAGGCAACGCAGCAGCAGCAGATGCGCATGCACATGGGGAGGAAGAGGAGGAAGGAGTAAATTCGATTCTTTGGAAGTGATAAGGCGCTGGCGCCATCTCCGAAGTGCGCGGATTCAATTTGTGTATAAGAGCAAAAGTATGCAATGTGCGCACCATCGCAGCTGCTGCTTGCCGCCGCGCCTTGACACTTGTTGTTTTGGGCATTTAAACGCCCGTATAATACTCGATGTGTTTATATACGTGGATATAGTATAGGTGTATATATATATACACACTTCACGTGTGATAAATATTGGCATACGGTTGAGTAGAAGTGTTATAGTGTATATATAATATAATAACGAGGATTCTCTTTAGAGTGTCGGAACGTCGGAAGTGATTAGTAAGTATTGTTTACGCGTAATATTTTAAAGGAAATGGTACTTTTAACGTATGAGAGGTGCGCGCGATGATTGTGTGAATATAGTGCGAGCGTGAGCGCGATAATTATGCGTGGGGTTTATTTATAGATGGCATTGAAAATGAGATGTACTTATACTCGCTGCTTGAGGTATCGGAAATAAGCACTTAGGTATCAATCGTAATGACGGGGCAAGATTTTTTTTTTCAAATGTGCTGATGAGGAAAAGTTTTGTGAGTTAACTGGAAATGCGATACAACTGCCGTTGATATTTGCAAATATCAACACTTGTATGCAAGAGTGTTGGAAATATTTAATGGATATTTATTGAGGGAAAAAAGATTGTTTAAATATTTTTAGGGGAAAAAGATATGAAATTGGTAAGTAGTTGAGGTTCCTGGAAATAAAATATGCGTGGAGTGTAAAATTTTTTTTATTACAAAAGGATTTTCGAAGTTATAAAAATGTTAATTATAATACTGTGCACAAACTTTAGACATGAAACATGTCTATTATAATTTTTGACTAGTAATAATTAAATTTTAAGTTAACTTTTTTGCACGATTTTTTTTAATAAATAAAATAATAAAATCATTTATTATACTTGTAAAATCTAATAAAAAGTATAAATCTTATTAAAAATTTGTATGGTCTTCAAGTAAAAAACATTTCTACAAAGGATTAGAATTCTTGAAATTCTAGATCAAACAATTTCTGAATTATATCCTCCATTTGAAAATCATCTGCAAGTTCTACAATCAATTCCTCTACAAGTTTATCAGCGATCCAGGATACAATATCCCAAGGCTTATTTTGAGTATTGCTTGTGTACATTGGATTGGTTTTCAATGAATTCAGATATTGATTTCGATATTCATTGAGGCACAATGCTTTTGATTCAGGTACTGAAAGTTTAAATGTCCCACTACATTTTAAACTATGAGCTTGACAAGAAGCATCATTGAATTTTGTAATTTCTTTATATCCTTTTATGTCAGCTAATTTTGCTTTTTCTTCTTCTTTTTCTTCTTCTTGTTCTTGTGCTGAGTAACAAATTAATCTCATATTCTTTATACCAATTTCAATTTTATCTTCAACTTTCTGATAAGAATGAGGCTCATCTGATAAAAAAAGATTATTTCATTCAAGTAATTAAAATGATTTTTTTATATAACCAATACGAAATATTCACTTGACTTACCTGTGTTTACTTTTGATTGGCACTGTAGTATATAATTTTGAAGTGCATCAATTGAATCGGCTGATAGTGTCTTTGTATTAGTGTGTTTATTTTGATTTTGTACTAGTGACAACAAATCACCTATCACAGGTAATAAGGATGAAAAGCATTTTTCTTTGGAATGATTAGCTTTTGATACTTCATCATCATTGATTGTACTTTTCTTCAGTCTTTCTGATTCTTTGGTATTTGCATAAATATCAACTGTCCTGTGCAATTTACTGTGAAACTCAGACCTTTTGCCTGACTTGATTGATTTAAGACTCTCCAAATCTGAAGGAACTGTTTCCATCATTGTTTGTATATCATCCTCTTTAACAGGTATATTAATTTTAGTGACTTTACTTCTTGTGGTTTCATTTGGTGCCTTTGTTGATGAATTTACATTTGACTTCTTAGATGGTGAAATATTACTTTGTTGATGTTTCAAAGACATACTACTAGTCTTTTTGTCCCGTGGTAATTGATACATACTGAAAGCTTTTCTAGGTTGAATATTTTTAGCCAATCTCATGTCCATTGTGTACATACTCAAACGGCTGGCTAATTGTTTTCTGTTTCGTTGCTTTCTACTACGAGAAGGTGTCATTACAGTTGATCTAGTTGTATGACTTGGAACTTGAGATTCATTATCAGAAGCTGATCGAAATTTAGATAAAATTCCACTACATCGATTTTCAGTCTCTTTGCCCAAAAAGGCATCTCTTTCATCCCCTGAACAATATAAGTCAGGAGTTAGCTTGACTTCATTACAAATATTTTTAAGTTGCACTACTATTTGTAAAATTTCTTTTAATTTTCCTGGATCATTTCTTAATACAGAGCTAGGAATATGTTTCCAATAAGCACTCAAAGCAGCTAATAGCAACTGGTGTGTACTTATTAATTTTTGTTCTATAGCCTGCATATGAAGTATAATACCTCTCCTAGTTAATCTCATTTTACAGTCTGGATGAATAGAATTGATATGTCTTTGAATATTGGTTATTTGCCTTCCAAGGTCATACAAATAGTTTCTAGACAGTCTTGTTGAAAATTCCACCACTCGCTGTCGTCTTCTAATAAGATCATTTTCCCCATCAGGTAAAGGAATCCTGTCTAACTCATATGATATGGAATCCAAAACACTAGAAATTTTTCTTTGTAGACTTAATATTTTTGTTATTGCTATTGGATCTGGATGCACAGGAATTGATTCAATCACATCACTATACCTATCTGGACTAATATCTGGACTAGAATTGTAATCCAAATCATTAGTACTATAATGATAACATCTAGAACGAATTCTATGGTTTTTAAATGTTTGATCAGAACATGATTTTCTTATAAATGTTCTACATGGTTCCGATGATTCTGTCATACAACAAATATTTTCTTCTTCTGGAATAGTTAACAGAAAATTAGTGCTGCCAGTTCCATTTTCTTTTGTAGTTGGTGAGTTTTTCCTTGTAGATTTAGCTGAACATGGTTTATCCTACAAATTTCACAAATTTGAATACCATAAGGGATTTTAATGGCTAAAAAACTTATTAATTTTTATAAAATGTACCTGGCAGTCTCTGGCACTAATGCTTCCAATATGATAATTTGTTTCTGGCAAAGCATCTGCTTCGAGCCTCATTAATTCTCTATCAACTTCCTCCAAGCTTTGTGCAAATGTACGCGTAGACTTGCATTTTCCTTCATAACACAACTCATGATTTAAAACTTGTTGATCTTGTTCTTTTAAAAAGGTGTTCCAAATTCTTTCTTCTTCATCTCGTACTCTTTGTCTTTTCACATCTTTTATGATATGTTTGAATTCATCAACAGGCACATACTATAAATAATAATTGTAATTAAAAATAAAAGTTCTTGACGGATTTTAAAACCATAATAACCAACTCAAATCATTTCTAACAACACAATTGAAAAATTAAGAAAATCACCTGGAAATCAAAATCATTGTTCTCCCCGTCGCCGTCGCCCATCTCGTAAAAATGTTCTCTCTCATCGTTGCTCAAGTACTTGAATTGTGACTTCGTCAGACACGACATATCCGCGCGTCACCTTATATACCTATACTATATTCTTTTAGCCGCCACCGCGAATAAGGTTATGTTTACGTTTTCTCTTCAGGCCAACGGCGGCGAATATTCTCGCACGCACGGACCGTAGAATTCGTCTATCCTCATAATAAATCCAAACAAAACTACAAATACTTAGTAAAAAAAAGGGGCTAGATACTCGCGCGAGGGGGCGAAAATTTCGCGCGAGTGAGAGAAAAAACGGGAGAAGACGACAACGACGCTATACTTAAGGCTTCGACTGACTTTTGTTTGGTGGATGGCGGCTACTCGCAGCAACGGAGAATACAACAGCACTTGACGCGAAAACTGGCTGATTGATCGCGTATAGCTCGCGGAAAATCTGTGTGCATGTCGGGTGAAAATTAGGGTTGCACACGAAGTAATTACCGGAGTATATAGTGCATTTTGCCAGCTCCCTAATCGATACAGACGCGCACCTGTAAATAGATTTAATTGTTCTGTAAACTATAATATAATATAAGTAGGAAACTGATGTTTTTTCGTGCATAAGCTTGCATGAGCTTTATGGCAATTTGTGCATTTATGGTTTAAACATTTATTGATAATTCTCGTCGTAATTAATAACTCGTCTGAACATTCATTAATTGTAAGCAAGTTGTACATTTTTATTTTTAAAATTATTTTATTTAATACTTTCTTTTACAAATTGGTATTTTTATGTTGACTAACATTTACTAAAATCTTAAAATTTGTGCTATATTTTAAAACAGTTAAATTTCATGGTACAGGTACGTCAGGGGACAACTATTTGTAAGCAAACTTACAAATTGATGACAATGGAATCTACATCTAATCGAGAAGAAAATACAGATGAAACTGAAATGAGTCACATTGACTCACCTGAAAGTCCAAATGGAGTGATTGAATCTCATGAAATAAATGATGATGAACGTAATATAATCAAAGGAGATACAATTGGTGAAACAATATACAGTGCTAAATGGGTTTTAAATTCTCTCATAACCCTTACTATTCAGGTATGTACATAAATCTGAAAGCAAGATTTTACAATTATTGAATGAATTACAAAATTTTTTTATAGATTTCTGAAAATAAATGGACTGAAACAATGGAACATGATTTGTGTACTTTATGGGATATGACAGCTGAGAAAGATATTGTAAAGTTTTTGTTAGAGAATCAGTTTTATAATATGGCTTTGCTCACATTAAAAATATCAGAAGAACCAAGATTAACGGTTGGAGACCTTTCTAAATTTATAAAGAGTAATACAAATTTTATAACATATTATTTACACAATTTTATAATTAATAAATATATTTTTGGTTTTAGGAAATAATTGTTGGAATTATTGGTAATATGTGTTGTGTGACAGAAGCTCTTGATGAACTTGCAAGATTTGATGAATTAGTAGCTCTCACTTTCGAGCTTATTTCTTCGGATGACAAAGAAACATTGATTCAAGTATTAAGAATTTTACAAACAGCTTTTTGGGATATTCAGAAAAATTGTAACTCGCTTTGGATTAAAAAGATTCAAGATTTTGATATACTTGGAGAAGCCATTACTTTTATTTTGAAAAGCTCTACATGCGGTATTTATTTATTTATATTTATTTATTTCATGCATATAAATATTTATTACTGTAACAATAAAAATTAGATTCATTTTAGAGGAATTGCTGACACCTGCTATAGATTTGATTTATTCGGTATCTGACCTAGAATTACCGGATAAGAGCAATAATTTTATTGAATGTGTTTTTGATGTTGATCAGTTAATATTTGCTGTATGTGAAGCAATGATAGAATTAACCAATGAAAACGATGATCCTCATGTAGACTCTCAATTGAAAAATATCGAAGTTTGGCTGAACATAATAATGAATATTAGTGAAAAGGACTTACTGAAATTTTCAGATGGCAATAATGATGAAAATTACAAAAAAATAAACATTGTATTATTCAAAATACTACAATCATATGAGAATTTAGGTAATCTGATATTTTCAGAAGAGAAATGTTTGACATGCATTCAGCAATGTATTACAATAGTACTTTCTTTTCAAAAGAATGAAATGTCTCCTTGTTTAGAATTAATTCAAATCATACTCAAGGTTGTAATGAATCTCAAAGCAGGTAATTATTAATAAACATGACAATAAAAAATTATTTTATATATATTTTTATTCTGTTTGTAGCAAAAACTGAAAGTGAATTTGAGAACAATGAAGATTTGAAACAACTCTATCATTATACAACAAATTATTGGCTTGAGACTCTAAAGACAATAAATAACGAACAGATTTTAGAACTTTTGCGATTATGTCATCGCGAAACTGTTAACGATATTATTGAGTTGACAAATACTCTTTCGGGAGTCCCCGAAAATATTAAGACTGAACTTTTACAAGTCAGATCAAAACTTTTTGATACTTAAAATTAATGTTAATTTATAAAATTTTGTAATTTTTGTACAGTACTTAACTGCATAAATAAATTCTAATTTTAAAACAACATCAAAATATGCGCAAGCAAAACAATTCATTAAAAAAATCCACAAATATCTCATTACTCTTAGAGATATTGAAAAGCGATAGGCTGTATCATTGTGCTCCCGAATCTACAGTACTCCGAATTGTGTAATCACTCAGTCGCCCGATATATTTTACTTTACAAAGCGACTCGTAAATTGATAAGAAAATATCTATTTACAACATCCAGTCAATGCATTTGCAATCATTAAACAATATAATGCAGTGCATCAAAATACTGCGCGTCTAATACGCGTACAATATAAACATGTTGTCTGCTACAGCGCGTCATCTTTTTATCTTTATTATCGCGCGCGCGCGTACATTTGTGAGATTGTCAAAACTCGCAGGCGGCTAAATAGTGGGACCCCTACTCTTATACTATACATGTTTCGAAAGTCTGTCTCGATGCGCTCTGCCTCTGCAGTCGCTGCCGCGCATCAGCCCGAGAACCAACTTCTATTCTTCCTACTCGTGTGTTCTTGTGCACCGCTCATGTGCGGGTTGCTGCGTATCTAAATTCAGATATACAATTGTCAACGTGACGCTATATAGCTTCATGGACGCTGCAGCGATTCGTCAGTTCTTTCGTACGTTGCCCGCGATTTCCCAAGTCTTTAAAATGTCCGTAGCGGAGCTGACTATTGAAAACGTAAGTGTTATTTGAACTTGACAAGTTTTACTTTTAATATTTGAGCCAGTAGCTGAATTATGGCTTGAGCGCATTCATTCTTATCGTATTGATTTTCTTCAGTTAAAGATTTTGAGGTCTAAGCACGTACACATCAAGGACGAAGGGGCGGTCCTTCGGAAAATTAATAAAATTGTTGGCGAGGGAGCTAGTAAATTACAGGTTTGTTAATTTATAGAGCATTGTTGAGGCTTTGGTAGATAACGATTTATCAATTTTTTTGTTTAGCTTGTTACAGACTTTGATTTGACTTTAACAAAGCAACACGAAGATGGAGTGTCCAGTCTCAGCAGTTTTGGTAAGAATTTTTATCTTTTTTTTCAGATAAATCTATTTTTATCTAGATAACTTTGTTTTGAAACACTGGTGACCTAATTTTGTTTTTATACGAATTTCCCATTGTTTGATTAATTTACTATTATAAATTTTTCATTATTAAAGATAAAATTGTCAATTCCCAAAAATGTTATTTTAACGAAATTAAAAAACAATTTGCAAAACTTGAAGTAAATTTTTTTTTATTACTCGTCATTTATATTCAAGGTTCTTAAAGATAGATAAGTATTTAATTAATTATGCAAAACTCGTGATCGATAATTTATGTGTACGTTATACAAATAATGTTATTGCAAAAATATTACTGGACATATTTTTTTTCTTTTTTAGGAATTTTCAGGAAGTGTAAACAATTACCTCACTCCTACAAAGAGGACGCGAAACAGCTGTACCAAAAGTACCGAGTAATCGAGATAGATCCAAATATATCAATAGAAAAGAAAATTGCTGCTATGAACGAATGGATGGCAGCGTCGAATAAAATTCACCAAGGTTTACAATTGGATCCTAAAGAAATCGAAAAAGTTTCTACCATATACGGTCATTCTCTCCGTACAAGAACGAAAGAATTATTTAATAAATTAAAAACGGTTAACGTTCCAATACTTGTGTTCAGTGCTGGACTAGGTGACGTTGTCGAGGCTGTGCTGAGGCATAACAAAGTCATGTTCGAAAACGTGAACATTATATCGAACTTTTTGAAATTTAACGGAAATAACGTTGAGGGCTTTAAAAATGCGCAACGCATGATTCACGTATTTAACAAAAACGAGCATGCCGTTGAACACGAGTATTTTAAGATTTTGGAAGGCCGAAAAAATGTTGTACTGATGGGAGACGCTTTAGGGGATGCACAGATGGCAGACGGCGTTGAAACTACCGAAACTGTACTAAGGATAGGATTTTTATATGATCTCGTAAGTAGTATAAAGCGATACATTGTAATTTTAATTTTATGTAAATTAATTGGATACAAATTATAATGTATGTTTTGTGTTTTCAGGTTGAAGAGAGTCTACCACTGTACAAAGAAGCATTTGATATAGTTTTAGTAGATGATCAAAGCATGGATGTTATTTTGGAGATCCTTAAACCAATTTTATAGTGAATATCATTATTTACAACTTTATCGGACTATTAAAATGTGACAAAGTCGATTTTGAATCTTGCGAATACGAATATTCGTAAGTGGCTTTTCATAAGTGATTTTTTTAGTGAATTGCCAATATAAAAAAAAATTTTTCTATTACAAAGTTTTATATAAAATAACATATAGTATTATACAATGTTAAATAACTAATAAGAAAATGGTGCAAATGTATTTAAGTGTTTTTGAAAGAAGTACAAGTATTAATAGTATTTAACAATTGTTTCGCCTCCATCAGTAAATGATAATAATATACGATTCATATATTATATGCATATAACGTAGACGGTAATAATTAAACATTATTTTGTTTTAATTTAATTTTTATTTTCAAAAAAATAATGTTTTGTGAATTTTCTTTCACTTTATTCTGGTATTTTTTTAAATAAGAAATCAATCTATTTTGTAATTACTTATACAAGGATAAAAAAAAAACGTAAAAACTTTGTTTAAGCTTTTTTTGGTCTTTTTTTTATTTAAAAAAATTGTACACGAAGATGTAGATCGTACATTGAAGCCTTGGAAAGATATTTTCTGCAAATAGAAAAAAAAACTAAATTAAATTTAGCAACAAACATTCAAATTATAAAATAAAGTTTGAAGTCTATTTCAGAAAGAACAATCTACATGATTTAAAGTGTTGTAAGCACATTAAGTCCGCCCGTTCTATATCATCATAAAAGTTTTGTTTATTTTATTTAACAAAAAAAAATAAATAAATAAAATTTAAGTTTATTAAAATTAGAAAAAATAATTAATCTGTCAATAACTAGTATAGAGTTGTATAGAGGATCAGAAAACATACCTGAAACAAAAAAGAAATGCTTATTAGAACATATTTCATATAGCAATGGTGAATATCATAAGGAATTTATATTTTTAATCAGTACGAACAATCAACATGGATTACGAGTGTTGTACGCACTCTTTCAGTCCGCCCGTTCGAAATCATCATTTAAAAAAATATAATTCCTTTATTTTTTTTTCCTCTTAGTACTTGATTATACATACCCAAAGATTTAAGCGCTCAGAACACAAGTTCCACCGACAGACTTGATCTTGTTTTCAGCAACTTTGCTGAAGAACTTAGCCTTAACAATAACGGGTTGGGTTGGCAGCCTTCCCTTGCCCAAAAGTTTGTAATATCCCTATAATAAATATAAGTTAATTATCGTTAAAAAAATGTAGAAAAAGATAATATTTGAAATATTCTAAGCTACTTGTGAACATTGTTAATAATAATATCACTTTGACAATAGTCTCATTACTTTTATTTTTTGCTAATTCTATTTTATTAATAATAATTTATTATACATATTAGATTAAAGAAAATTTAAGGAAAACATTAACAACTGAAACTTACAGCCTTGACGAGGTCGATGACTGGAACCTTTCCCTCGGGCTTGGCATCCTTGTACTTCAACCTGGTCTGTTCAGACACCAAGGTCCACAGTTTGTCAAGGTTGAGGGTTGGGCACCACTTGGTATTCTTACGCAAATGGTAGTTCCTCATACCAAGCTAAAAAATGAGATTGTAAAATTAAGAACTATTGTCTATTACTATTCATAGTTACTTTGTGAAGTATATAAAATCATCAGATATAAATACAGGGTGCATTCAATGTAATTCAGCTCGCCGGTGAAAGCTTGTTATTTCATCATTCTAATATTTTTTACAACAGTTTGACAGTGACAATCAAGAGAATTTGTCTATTGACTATGAATTGCAATTTACTACTTATTATCAATAGTTTTAAAAACTTAAAAGTAACTAACAAATGATTTACTTTGACAATTTTTTTACCTTTCCGAAGTAACCTGGATGGTACTTGTCGAAGTTGATACGATGGTGGTGCATACCACCAGCGTTACCACGACCTCCAGGATGTTTCCTGTGCTTGCCTGTAAAAAAAAAATAACATAGATATCAGTGTTTTTAAGTTTATTACGAATCAAATAAAATCAAATTCAAATTGATTACTAGGATAGTTTAGGTTATCTAGTCAATCATATCACTATACAAAACTTCACAATTTTCTGTAGGTTAACTTTTGATTTTAAATAAAGGTTTGAAAAGAAACAAATTTTAGGTAAACTTACCAATACGTCCATGACCGTGGCTCACGTGTCCACGCAGCTTCCTGGTCTTCTTCTTGTGTGTGGACTGTAGAAGAAAACAGAAACATGTAAGTACATCTACGTAGCGACATTATCAAAATTAAATTTTTTTCGCCTTATCAATTAATCAACGACCGTCCAAAAGTACAACCCAAATTCCCGGAAAAACTTCAACAACCAATCCGCCAACCATTAAACATTAACAATTAACACATGTAACTACAACAATAAACAAATGATACACGAAGAGGTTATCCCGCACAGCCGACAGGCCGACGTCTACGTTAAATTCGCGGAAAAGTGAAAAATTTTTTCACTCGGTTTCTCCCCCATTCTCGTTAACCGTGAAAATTGCATCTTTTTCATTGTTATCAGTCGGATGGCAGTTAATTCGCTGGATTATCGCGGCAACAATTTCCACGCTGTACAACTCACCATCTTGGCTCGAGCGCGAAGAACTGAAAGACTTGGTTCTTGCGCATGCCCAGCTGTGATACACCGGAACTCTCGCGCACACGTAGTAAGTACAATATGCGCCGGGCGATAAAGTCGCGCTCTAATATACCGATTGTCGTTAATGATAATAAGTAAGCTACTGCGTGTGTGACTACCGATGCGATTATCGGAGGCTGACAGACAAAAAATGTAATATATTTCGGTAGCCGGTGGATAGAGAACGACACGTGTTCTGAAATCTACGAGGTGAGGGTCTGAAAAAACGGTAAAAAAGTTTTAAAAGGTATAGTATATAAAAGTATATTATTGTTATATATTGATATATAAAAGTGCTGTTTTAATTTTATTTTGAAAGCATTTACCATTTTATTTCGTATATATAATTACGGAGATAAATTTTAAAAACATTTGTATCATTCTACTTCATTTCTATTCTGTGATATCACTATTTTAAGTTTTTGACTTACTGGTCAGTATTATATAGCTTTAAGTTTAAACTGTGATATTTTATATAACAGTACTATATTTGAAGGGACTGAATTTAGTCATTGACTGTGTTACTGAATGTATAAGATATTGGAACATTGTATTTCTAAAAGTATTTTTAAGTATGATTGTATTTGTAAACTATCTTTTTTACAATAAATGAAATACTATACTATACTATAATGATAGTTGCATATAGTAAAAGTTTTGTTGAATTATTGCACATTATTAGCTCTCCAAATAAATGAACTACTCTTATATTAATTTTCGATTCTTTTCGGAATCATTAAAATAAATCGTATACTACAGAGTACAGCGAATTTCTGTATATAACAATAATTATATCATTATTAAATGATGCTTTCGATACATTACAATATATAAATAGGCGAAATCATATATGTTTACCATAATGTTAATTTAGTTTCTTCGAAAACAAGTTTTAAACTATAAGTATATATCGCTTCTATAAACCATAAATAATCTTTTCTGCGCATCACTATAATACGAATGAGTTAACAAAACTGAACAATCGTCACCGCAACCTTATAAAATTCTATCACATATATCTACCTCGCACGTATTGTCCAAATTCAACCCCATTTCACGCATATAAGCATATAATAACTATCGTATAAGCGGCGCGCGTGTATATATATATATATATACACACACACACACACACACACACACACACACACACACACACACACACGCGTGCACGCGAGCGCGTTAATATCATCGACGCGCGGATCATCAACTATATACGTGATTTGCTATAATAAAAAAAAAGAACGAAAGAAACAAGCAATATATATGACAAGCTGAAATCATCATCATTCCTCTATCTCTTTCTCTCTCGCTCGGTACTACTACTATATAGTATATACTCTCTTCACAAGTCAATTGCGGACGATACGAGGCTGAGCGGAACTAATTTTGAGAATGAAAGAAATCTCGTACTCAACTACGCACATCCGCATAATTTCAATTGAGCGTACGGTACGGCGCGAGAGGCGGAATATATGTATGTATGTATGTATATGTATAGGATGAGGATTGAATGGAAAGGAAAGAGACGCTAGTATGAGTGAGTGAGTGAGAGAACGAGAGAATTGAAAAGGGTGAAAGACAGTACAATAACCCTGTAAGCTCGTCACGAGCGCGCGCGCGGAGACATAATAATACATCCTTTGCCGGTTTTATTTTATAAAATTTAAAGTAGCGCGATGTATATAATGTTGATAAGGAAATTGATTGTGTATTGAAGCTACGGTGATTTTGTCCTTCACGGAGAAAAATTATGTAGGAAATATTACTATAATTTTTATAGTAGAGGAGTGACAGACTCATTTGCACATAAAAATTACTACAGTATTATATAGTATAAAAATTGTTACTTACTTTATAATTTTTACAATTAAAATAGCAATTTTTACTATAAATTTTAGTAATTTTCATAAGAATTTGAGTCTGTCCCATGGCGACTATTAAAAATAGTAATTTTTCCTAACATCATTTTTCTCCGTGTTCCATTTCGCAGGCCGTCAAGAATGTGTCTTAATATAGTTAAGGAACTATGACTTTAATATAAGAAAAAATGTTAAACGACTGGTTTCTTAACTGTTAATGAATTTCTTTAACTTTTCTCCATATCCAAATGTCGATTACGCAGCCTACGAACAAACGACTGCGCAGTCGATGCAGAGAAAACGTATAAGTAAAGAGAAGACAGTTTTGCGAGAGAGAGAGGGAGAGAGAGAGAGAGAGCATGAATGGTTCGCTTTGTATATGATGTTATGCCATTATTGCAGATGAGCGCAGCGCCGGCGCAGTTCACCGGTTGCCGGTCCCGCAAGCGTTGCTGTTCCCTCATCTATACGCACACGCGTCGTCATCGCTGAGAATTCACTTTTGGATACGCTATACTGATGCTGATGCCACGAACTTACATAGCGCACGTGTATATGTATATATTGCGGTATACATATTTACGTACATAAATTTCGCAAAGAAATGTGTGTGTGTGTATATATATATATATAAAAGAGATACACTTTTAATATATATGTATAGAAGAGCATAGCGATAAGAAGGCGATTCGGGATGAATGCAAATGTATCATCGTTACGCGGTTTATTGTATGCGTGCGTGTATATATATATAGTGAGAGGGAGTTAAAAATGTGTCTATATTTCTGCGTGTTAACGATAATGATTTTGACCATTGTTAGGCTAAAACTCTTACAATATATCTTTTCTTATAAATATGCCGAAAATTTCTAAATCTATACGGTATTTAATAGCCGAATAATAATTTTTAACGATCGAACGATCGATCAAGGGATTCCCCATTCGCTCGCGACATTAGTTAGAAATTTATTTTCGTACCACTCACGCATGTACATCACACACGTATTATATACGTGCGTATCTCCCCATGGAAATGATTCGTTTCGCTCGTTTTCTCGCCGTGCGACAATCACGTACAATAAAACAAATTTCTCTTCGTTCATCCAAGCATGTATATATATATACATATATATATACATATTTTTTTTTTAATGGAATCCAATTCCGGTAGCCCGTGGAACAGGTTTTTACAAACGAGTTTTCGGATGCAAGAATAGCGAAATAAAATAATAAAAGACGACGTGAGCGCGCGCGCGGGCGCGCGTCTATACGCTGGAATGTTTGGTATTTGGCTACTTTGGCAGGCTTCGGTGATGCGAGTCTTTCTTTTTTCTTTTTTTTTTTATCGACGTTTTGGCCCGCATGTTTCGGTTTTAGCGGGATTGAGTGTTTAAAAGAGTTTTGTGGATCGTTCATTGACTATATCGAAAAGTTGCAGGATTATACGAAAGATATAGATATGGTAAATATGTATATGGAGGATTAAATATAAGATATATAACTGTCATGAGCATTTTTTTTTGGTATATTGGTTGGTTATGAAAAAAAAGGTATTATTTCTTTAACAATATGGTGCATAGCTTTATTCTTTTTATTTGTTACCTTCTGTTATATATTCACATTGACGTATATTATACATACATTTATGAAATGAATATTGATTCTATATAATACCAAATTGTGTTATTGTTCTGAATCTATCTGTAAAATGACGATAACGATCTTCTAAAGGCAGGTTTTTTTTTAAATTATAATATAAATAATTTTATTTCCATTAATACTACTCTTTTTATGATTTTATATGCGGGTACGGTGAAAATTATAACTCCAAATTATATTCATAAATTGTACATTTGAATAATTTATTCTTATTAAATTATACAAAGAATAATACGTTTTGATGAAAATGTATGTGTCACGATCTATATGTAATGAATATACATACATTTTTCGTGATTTGAGTCAGAAAATCGTGTACAATCGTGTGAAAAAAATACTAATTTCTAATCGAGCATAAAATACTAATCATATATAATTTTGTTTAATTTAGAAGAAGCATTGTAATGTCAATTCTATAAGAATTTCATGATATCAAAGAAATTTGTAAAGCTAAAACACTGATCGCTAAGTTTGAATTTCATGTTAATTGCAGAATCTGAGATACAATTAAATCGTTTTGCAACATTATCTTCAATAAAAAAATCTTCTTCATTACATGATATAGCATATTCATATTTCTTTAATTCGCAATTACATTCACTTTTCGGATCAATATATTATAATTTATCATTTTGAATGAAACCCATAGGTAACCCGTAATTGACCCAATACCAATCATACCATTTCTCTATAAACCTCACTATACTTCTTTCACTTTCACACCTATATATATACACACACACACACACACACACACACACACACACACACACACACACACACACACACACACACA
>JAYJLV010000027.1:13228578-13240445 GCA_036873485.1 Torymus texanus | reverse complement strand
CTCTCTCTCTCTCTCTCTCTCTCTCTCTCTCTCTCTCTCTCTCTCTCTCTCTCTCTCTCTCTTTCTTTCTCTCTCTCGTTTAAAAACCCGCGCGCATATTGTAACGCCGCCCCCACGAATAAATTAACTGTAGAAAAGGTTTGTTCTTTATACAAATGTAATATACAATATATATTTTTTTTAGTTCATCATAATCATTTTTACTCAACATCATCATTCTCGATAATAGTTTGTTTGTGTGTTTTTTTTTATTATTTATATATGTATAATAATATAGAGCTATCTATATAATATATATATATATATATATATATAGATTTTTCGCGCGCTCACGCTTGCGCGCCGGCTACCTCCTCTCTTTCTATCTTTCTCTCTCACACGCACTCGCACACGCGTCCTCTTGGAGAATAATAAATAAACACTTCCGCCTCGTACTATATAACTTGCGCGCACCCCTCGCACATACACGCTCTTTTTCTCGCTCGCTCTTAAATGCAACTCTTGTACTAATGCAATACACTTTTCGCGTTCTCGAACTGTTATAATTCCTCGCTCTTTTCTCTGTATACCGTAGTTGTCCTTTATATCCCCGCGCTGTTCCGTTCTCCCTCTCAGACACCAGGGTAGAGACACACGCGTACTACTGTGCATTACATACACCTATGTATGTATGTCATATACACGTACATGTATAATGACGCTCTCAGCGCGTGCGCGCGCGCGGGCACTGCGTTCCCTCTCTCTCTCTCTTTCTCTTCTACTGCACACACTCGTCGTCGTTCCACCTCCTCCTCCTCCTCTTCTTCGTCCGCCGTCGTTCTTCGTTCTTTCTTTTTGCCTCGGACGGCCTCGCTTCGTCCTCGTCACCGAGTTCATCGCACTCTCGCGCTGTACTGCTGCCCCCCTCTCTCTCTCTCTCTCTCTTTCTCTCTCTCTCTCTCTCTCTCTCTCGACCACCACTATGTACACACACGCGCGCGCGCACGCACGTAAACACGTATGTGCCTCTCTTCTCTCTCTCTCTTTCATCGTCTCTTTCTCCGCACTGCTATACTACCACACCGCACTCCGTCGAGTTGTCTCCTCTCTCTTTCGTTCTCCGCGCGCTTCCTCCTCCAACGTGTCTCTCTCAGTCTCGTGAAAAGCGCGTACGGCAGGGTGGGGACTCACTCCTCCTCCTCCTACGACAATCCCAGAGGCACTCCAGCTCCCTTCAACTCACAGGTCGGCGCCGATGGGGTCGAGGAGCCTCTTCTCTGTGTCCCTCGAGTCCCTCATGAGCGCCTCCGTGACGGGGGAGGCGCCTCCGGGTGAGGTCGTGCCCGTGCTCTCGCTGAGGCTTGGACTGAGGCCCGCCAGCTGCTGGTGATGCCTCGTCATCGGGTCACACCTACAGCCTTGCCTCGCGTACTTCATCCAGCACTTCTCGACGAGCGACACGCAGCCCTTGAGCGGCCAGTAGCAGAAGAGGCAGGGCAGCACAATGGACAGGGCGCCCAGGCACGACCAGCGGGCCATCGAGCGCGAGCCCGTGCAAGAGCAGGGGTCATCGGCGCAGCTGTTTCCATCCTGGGCCAGCTCGTCGGCTACTGCCTCGGCAGGCGGGCCCGCATTGGCGTGCTGGCCTCCGTTGTCGCCGAAGTGGTAGAACAGGCCCTTAACGCAACACAGGCAGGAGGCGTAATCGAGGGCCGTCTCCGCCGAGCAGAAGCAAGAGTTGTCGCAGAGCCAACGACTGGGCAGACTGGGCTGGTCCCGGCACATCTCGCAGCGGCACTTGCCGCAGTACTCGCAGATAATGGAGATGGGTCCGCTTGGGCTGTCCAGGGGTCCGCTGGTACTGGTTAGTCGTCCAGCACTGTGCGCGGGCTCCTTCGTGAACGAAACCGGCTGCTTCGTGACGGCGCTCCGGTGATGGTGGTAGTTCCGCGAGGACACGAGGGACTCGCCCGCGGGTCCATTGTTGTTGTGGCCCGCCGCCGCCGCCGCAGCGGCGTTCCTCTGGTGCTGGCGGTGGACGCGTGCGAAGCTGGACGCACCGCCGGCGGCTTTGAACGGTCGCCGTTGGTTGCTATCCTTCGCGCAGACCCGCTGGTGGTTGCTGGCTTTTATGTGGCCGTCGACCGTCTCCTCGGTCCTGTTGTTGCCCTGCTGCTGCTGCTGCTGAAGCAGCAGCGGTTGGGGCGGTTGCTGTGGCCTGAACGGCGTCTCAACGTACTCGTTGGCGATCCGTTCGCCGTCGGGCCTGGGCGTCGTCAGGCTGACCTCGCTTGTCGTCGTCGAGGCAGCTGCGCCGATCATGCCCGCGCCCGACCTTGTCGTCGTCGACGCCGCCGTCGTCGCCGCGGCACTTATTATCGCTGAGTCCAGCAGGGGCGTCCTGCTGACACTCCTGAACGTCTGGGTACCGCTTGTACTGAACGGCGGCCTGGGCGACGGAGGCGGCGGGGGCGTCGGACTGTTGTTGATGAGGCTACTGCTCGCGGGCACTATTCTGGGCGGCGGCAGAGGCCTCGTGTGGTCGTGGTGCACCCTCGCCAGCGTCGTCGTCGTCGTCGTTGCTGCTGGCGTCGTCGAGGCGACATTGTGTAGGGAACCGCTACCGCCTCCGGACGATGAGGCCGAGGAGGGCGGCCGCGACGGCGGCGAGGCCGCATTGTGCAGCAGCGACATGGGCGCTGCTAGTAGCCACTCGGCCCGTGGCACCACTGGGGGAGGTGTGTCGTCGTTGTCGTCGTGGTGCTGATGGTTGTTTCTGTTGCTATCCGCGTTCGTGGGGGCCGCTGGAGGTGGGTGAACGATGCTACGGTGATGATGCGTCGGTTGCAGGCGCGACTGCTGCTGCTGCTGTTGGCTAGCCCATTGCGCCTGCTGGTGAACTTGCTGCTGCTGGAGGGAACCCGTGGTGCTGACGAGGGGTGGTGACGTGTGAAGGAGGTGATGCTGGTGATGGTGGTTCTGCACTGGCCAGCCTGCGGCGCGAGGTGGTGGCGCTCGCGGCAGAGGCGTTCCATGAGCGAGGGCGCTGCCAAAGCAGGATGCTCCGCGACCGCTTCCTCCCGCCCTCGCGACGCGCGCTTCATCCCCACCTGTACAGAAAAAGAACAAATAATTAGTTTATAGTTTGATAAGTTTACATTTTTTTTTTATTATTAGGTCTAAGGTTATATCTAAGGTGACGGAATATCTCTCATGGTCGTAAACGGAAAAATGCGGTGTAAGGTGGACCCCTAAGGTGTATGCCAAACAAGGAAGACCCTTTTTAAGAGTAAGATTAATCTAACGATTTCTATGAAATCTCTAAAAGATCAATGCTACCGTGGACCTTGAACCGATTTTCAAAGAAATCGGCGGATCGCTTTTCAACTCCCAAGCGTATCTGATATTATCCCCTAAACAACCAGAGGAAGGGATAACTAATTATGGTCAAGAAATTTTGTTCTCATGTGAAATAAGTTTCTCAGTAACAAGAACATTAAGATTTTCGTAACGCGTAATCTATTCGGTATTTCTTTTCTACTTGTTACCAGAAGTCATTTCTTAATCACTAATATCCTGAGTTCTAACTATTGTACTATGCAGTCACGCAATAACCAAAACTACATAAAACCCACTCACACACAACTTAGTCAATTACCATCAGGAATAAGAATTCCATCGTGTATATTACAAAAACCAAACCACACAGCACTTGAATTCGTAACTAATCCACACCTTATCTCTCCTCGCTCTCACCTAAATGCCATCTAACATTTCTCAGCCATAGCAAGGAAATTAAACGTCAACCATCGCATTCCAATTTCAAGCGTATAACATCGCAGATCCAAGAGACAGATCTTTCTCCTTTCCAGGACGTATATATCTCGTGCTCGCATATATATACGCATTCACGCACAGTGCCCACAGACGACGGGCGTGACGCCGCAACGAAGGAATCTCTTCTCTCTTTCTCTATACTGCCGTGTGTGTGTATATATATATATATATACACACACACACACACACACACACGCATGCTCGTCAGCCTGAATCCGACCGCGCATGTACAGTCAACTGCACAAATATTTTCCGCACGCCGCGTGTGCTCCATTCACCATAGCACGCACGTAGGATTAAAGGCTCGATGACGCGCCACCGGTTGGACAATGCAGGTAGAAAAAAGAGAAGAAGAATCGAGAAATTAAATCTACCGAGCGTACTACCGGTCACATAAGAAGAAGGGTTTTTTTTCTCTTCTGTCTCTCGCTCGCCCCTTTCGCGGCATTTAACACTGAGAGATTGTCAAACTCAGCTGGCTGGCCCTGGCGCTCTTCTCTCTTTTTGCCGCCCCCCCCCCCCGACACACGCGCGTTCTCTTTCCCCAATAAAGGGACCAGCTCGAGAGAGAAAAAAAACGAACCTGAGGGAACTATACTCCACGCGCACGCGAGAGTAAGAGAGAAAGATATAGCCGACAAAGGAATGTGCGCGCGGGCACAGGTAGGTAAAGTCAAAGAGAGAGAGAGAGAGAGAGGACTGCGTGAATGGAGCTCGAAGACTTCTCGGGAGGGCAGATGTGCAGCACGCGAGCTTCCTCTCTCTCTCTCTCTCTCCCTCTCTTTTCGGAGATTCACGAAATCTCCGACAATGTCCTTTCTCTAGCTCATCGCGCGCGCGCATAATGTTTTCACAGGCGGTAGCGGCAGCGGATGGACAGATGGCGGTCGAGGGGAAACGGGATCGAGCGAGAGAGAAAAGAGGGAGGAACTTTTGTGAATGAAGAAGAGATGCGTTACCAGCGAGAGGAGAGAAAGAGAGGAAGAGGATGTATTGTCGCGGGAGGGTCGAGCGAAAAATCGAATTGGGGAGAGCGAGAAAAGAGAGGATGCAGAAACGTTTACGGAGAAGATTTAGGTGGAATTGGTGTGTTTGATTAGCGATGTTTGCGGATTAGGAGGATTAGGTGAATGGTAAGGGCGTGGGTTATAGGAATTAATGGCCATATAACGACGAGGACCTGCTGATTGAATTTATTTCGTAGTGTTGTCAATGAGCGATAATGAAGCCTTGAGCCACATAAGTACATCTCACGTAAAAGTTCAATAATATTTCAAACTAACACCGCGAGTTGATACCGCTGAAACAATGCTAATGTCTTTCGTTGTGACGTACGAACCGCTCTAACATATGACAGATAAGCTTCGCATACCATCATTAACAATTGATAATCCTCTAAAACGTTGTACTATCGACAGGCATTAAATTATAGACATATGTTTGCGTAAAATGGAATTACCGTGTCAGAGAGAACCGCGCGAATTAGCATATAGGTAAACTATTCAAGAAACCATGATGACACCTATCCACCTTTATTCCCCAAACTAACATCATCGTATAACCAATATTTCTCTCTAACTCTCCGTTCATAATTGGATCTAAGCGATTCAGGTGCGATTAGAACGAGACTGTGATCACCATCATCCACGTCGTTGTCGTCACATCCTCACGGTGTGAACAATGAAAAGCGACAGAATTCCAGTGTAATCGAAAGGAGATGATGACGACAACTACGAACGATGGTGTTACGCAACGACGAGCCCGTGATTTTCACATACCCCTCGCGATCTTACTGGCGCGTATGAATTTCGTATCTGTGTATACGTGTACTTATGTGCGTGGATATGTAACTGAGGTTGGTATCGTGAGACTGGTGAGTCGACAGACCGGAAGTTGATGTGGTATGTGAGTGTACTTAGATTAGATTATCAGTATGCTAGATAGACACGGAAGTAGTAGTAGGATCGAGTTCTTAAGAAATATATAGATATATTGACTGACTGGATGTAATATATAAATAACAATAATCCTATACAATACACGCACACTACATCCCGAATTTTCGCATCGCGACGATTCACGTATATAACAGCGGCCGCGAATGAAAGTAGGTATAGGCCTTCGGAATCGCGCGTGGGCGCGTTCGCCAGAGAGAGAGAGAGACGATCTTACATACACGTCTGCTTGTGTATGTGTGTGTATGTGTGTGGGCGCCGCCGCCGTCTGTCCGTGGGATGAATCCGCTGCAGCACAGTCACGGTGAACGAACGCGATATTCTCTCTCTTTTCCCTCTTCGTGTATCGGGAGATGAGGTTTTCGCGGAATACATGTTCGCGATGAAAACAGGGGAATATGAAAAAAAAAAAATTAACAACGTCGAGCGATAGGATTGTTGTCGTTGTCGAGGTTTTTATATAGACAAGTATAGTTGAAAAATACCCTGGTTTCCAATGGTTATTGCATTAACCGAGTTGTTTGTCGAATGTTTATATATCTTCATGAATAATTAACATTGTTACGGTAGTAATGGTACCATGTATTAATTAAGCGTACGAATCGAACGTATCAAAAATTGTAACACGAGAATCAAACGGATTGTGTATACACTCCCCCGCGTGTTTTTCATCTCGCGATTGTATTTGCATGGCTACAGCGCGGGTGGAGGCAACGGTAAAAATAGTTCGCGCACTGTGCGCGGGCGCTTATTTTCGATGAATTTCGGACGCCAGAGAATTTCCACTGATATCGTTCGCAGACTAGTGGATTTCACATTGCGCTCGATGTGGGTGATAGAAAAGAATAGGAATTTTTTCGAGTACCAGACAGGAAGAGAGAGAGACAGAAGCATGATTTGTCGATGATTTGATTTTCATATATGTATAACAAATTGCTATTTTATATTTGTGTAACTTTGCGAAAGAGATTAATTTTTCGGACGTCGAAATACGAACGAATGAGTGAATTCACAAGCCCATATAAAAATACTATTTTTCTTTCCTACTTTATACACAATATCCATTATTTTCAGACTATATACTTGACAACCCACGAACCATTCAGTCACAAATTTACATCCTAAATCCAACGGTATCCCTACGTAAAAACCCACAAAAATAACGTTATAAACTATATACGCGCGAACCGTCTACATACGTGGATTACACCACTCCTCTCGTCGACTGCAAAACTCTCTCTCTTACTACAACGACAGCAGCAGCAGCCGGCTGCACGAGTATACAACTGCTTGCTTGCTTGCCTGCCTGCCTGCCGGCTGCGCTCGCCGAGAGAGAGAGAGAGAGAGAGAGAGAGAGAGAGAGAGAGAGAGAAACAAGCGAGCCATTCAGTCACTGAAAGGAATGCGCGCTCGCTCGCTTATACTTACTCGCCTATCGCGCCGATTGCCACAGGTCAAAGCGCCCGCTCGCTCGCGCGAGGCTGTATGTATATATGTATGTGTATGTGTGTGTGTGTACGAGAGAGTCGGAGATAAGCGCGAAATTTTGTAAGCGGTAATAATTATATATACATATATGTAGTGAGTATGTATACTACGTATATCTGTGTTTGCGTGCGAGTGTATAGGGGACGAGATGAGAAGTGTGTGCGGAGACCGGATGAAGAGAGAAAGAGAGAGAGAGAGAGAGTATGTGTATGTAATGAGCTTCGAGAAGAAAAGGAAAAAAGATGCACACACACACACACACTGTGAAGGTGTGAAAACTCACCGAAAATTCATGGGACAAGCTAGAGACGACGATGTATGATACGTCTTATCTGTATATATATAGGAACTCTCTGCTATTGCTGCTGTTCGCATTCGTGCGTTTCACTCGCTCTCTATCTATCTCTATCTCTGCCTCTGGCTCCGCGTGTGTACTCTGACTTCGTATTCTCTCTCTCTCTCTCTTTCCGGTGAGAACGCAAGCGGCAACGTATATATATGCGTGTCACACACGCCGTATACACGGTAAAACTATTACGCACATACACGACGCGCGAATAATAATATCACAATGTGACAAAAAAAAAAAGAAAAAACTCACTTATATACTATTCCAGCATCTGCCTTCTTTCTCGCGTATTAATACACATTCACTATGCGTAGCGCGGCTATTGCTACTGTTTTTCACTCGACTGCTGCGTTTTTGTTCCTTCTCTCTCTCTCTCTCTCTCCTTATTCTTGCTTGGTATACTTATTACACAGCAGCCACAGTTCTCGTTGAAAAACTATACCTAACTTGATGATGATATTTATTTCACAGTGCACTGACGACCGCACGTCGTCATTCAAGCTACAGAGAGCAAAAGCTACACATACACAGACACACTAACACGTATATAAACTTTCGTCTTCGACTTTTATATACACAAAGACACACACACACACACACACACTCACTCAGCTCTGTGATGTGTATGTTGGATGTGAAGCGGCGCGCGAACACGGGGCGCTCCCATTCAAATATAGCGCATGAATGGAGAGCGCGAGCGCGCGCACACGGCCGAGGAGTGAGCTCCGTTGCTCCGCTATACTGCTGCTGCTGTCGTTGCACTACAGCGCCGCTGATACTGCTGCTGCTGCTACTGACAGTCGTAGTAGTATTTCAAGACTTCTACCACTGTCTCTTTCTCTCTCTTTCTTCCTTCCGAATTTCTTCTCCTCTCGTGTCTCTCTTATATATACTATACACAAACGAGAGCGAGAGAGAGAGAGTAACCGCGTATAGATAGAACACTACGCGCGTGTACCGTCTACTACGTCCGGCAGGCTACGACTGTGTGCTGCCTCCTCACGCGCGCAGAGAGAGTTGCAATGTGTGTGTGTGCGAGCGAGCGAGCACAAGCAACCGGACGCCGGAAATCCCGTGTGCAAGCGAGAGAGAGAAAGCACGTTCTCTATCTCTCTCTCTCTCTTCTTCTGCACTACTGTTCCTCTCTTTCTCTCTATGTATGTATATATACATATATACACACACACAGTTAGTTCTCTTTGACTCGCACGTGTGCGATGCGCGCGCATCGAGTGCCGTCGGACGACTGAGAGAGAGCGGAGTAGTCGCTGCCGCGGGAGGAGAGCGGCTGTATGCGAGCGGCGGAGTGGGCGGCCGGGCGGAAGTAGCGAGAGAGACGGAGGCAGATATAGCAGAAAGAGAGAGAGAGAGAGAGAGAGAGGGAAAAAAGTAGGGGAGACCATGTATATGCGTGCGTGTCGCGAGCGGGGACCTATCGCCATCTGGCGACGTCTCGCGCGACATGCCGAAGGAGAGTAAGAGAGAGAGAGCGGGGAGGAGTGTTGTGTGTGTGTAAGAGCCAGCAGAGCGAGAGAGAGCGAGAGACTTTTTATGAATGGACGGAAGCTATCATTGAAGTTTCGAGATGAATGAAAACATTGCTAGCGGCGGCACACACACACACATATATATATATATACACATCCACGCACTAAGGCATACATATTATATACGTACTAACATATATTTATACGTCCGATCCGATGTCGGTCTCTCCGTGTGGGTTTGACACTCTATACAAGTAGTGGGATACGTGAGTATAGAATTTTCATATAAAGACGATTCGCCGATTTTCTGTAGCGTTAAAATTTCGCGAATTATTACATAACTACTACTACTACTACTACTACTACTACTACTACTACTGTTACTAAAGGTTGCGTTCGACATATGCTTTTTCTCCTAATATATACACACTGTGCAGCATTCGTCCTTCGGCCCTCACTCGCAGACCTTACCGAGATATGCGTGTATATATATATAAATATATATATACACACTATGTTCGTTCATATACGAGAAAGAGAGAAAAAGAAAGGAGTGTAAAACAGGACGTTTGCGAGGACGGTAAGCCGAAGCGCGTGCGTCGTGCAGAGGGGAAGGCAATAGCAGCAGCAGCAGTAGCAGCAGCAACAGCAACAGCAACAGCAGACACTTTTCTCACGTGGCACGCCTTACTTCTCCCCCCCCCCTTCTTTCTCTACCCCGTTCACGCCGTTTCCTTCTTTTTTTCTGAATGAACGACGAGCGCGCTCGCACGTGTGTATATATACACACACACACACACACACAGAACTGCAAGGTGTTTCCCCCCCCCTTTTTTAATTTTAATTCGCAGGAGGTAAGATGTGTGTGTGTGTGTTAGCTTGGATATATTTATTTTCAGCCATTTTCTCGGTGACACCGTATGTATGCATACACAAAAGAAAGAGAGATAGAGAAGGAGAGCGAGAAGGAATGAATGGTATTGTTTGTATGGTAATTGGTGCGTAAGGTTGAGTAACGCGCTTTTTTTTTTTAAAATTGTGTGAGGTAATGCCGTCGCTGTACGTTAGTCTCTCTGGAATGCTGCTGATTGTTACGCGAGGGACAATGGCTTGATTCATGATTTTTCCAGAATTTAATGTGTAATTTCATGTATTTGAGAAGGGTATAAAAGTGCTGCAACAACAATCCATATATATATATATATATATATATATATATATATATAACAATCTATTAGCCCAATTACGTCTCAAGAACCCGCGGAATTCCAGGCCATCGCGTGCCATGTTTCGTTGCACAACAAATGAATGAACGAACTAACACTATATATACATATGTACGCATGCACGATCACAAGGCGACGGTTCGCGGATCTCGCTTGAATTAACCTTACAGAGTTTTCTATCTGTATTTCTATCACTCTCTCTCTCTCTCTCTCTCTCTCTCTCTCTCTCTCTCTCTCTCTCTATCACACTCTCGCGAGAACCGCGATAATCTTATCAGGCGTCGAAAATTGAACGAGCAAATTCAATGATACCTAGATATACATGTACACATACATATGTGTATATGCGTGTGTGTATATATGCTGTATATATGCTATATATATACTATGCACACACCTCGCGATCGCGAACGGTTACCTTGAAACACTTGGAATTATAACGCGATCCTCACGAATTCCACCGTACGGCGCGAGCGAACGAACGAACGAGCGGAAAAAGAATAGGAAGCTGACCTCGTTGCTTTATCGAACTACAACACACACGCATATGTGTTTGCGTGTTCTTCATTCAGACTTTATACTTCGTTCTAACATATATATATATATATATATATATATTTGTGGATTTTTCATGCGTATACGTGTATTAATTCATCTTTGCGTGTTGAATGGAAGATTCCTCGATCCCGCGTGTGTGACTCGTTTTTCCAAAACTTTCGAGAGGCACACGTGATGACCTCGTTTCGGATACACATATATATATAAACGAAAATGCAATGGGAAGAGAATAAGTGGTAGACGTGTGTGAAGAGAGAGAAGGAGAGAGAAAAATAGCCGAGGCGTTAATTAAAGGCATGCGAGCGAATGAAGCTTCATCGGACGAAGAGATCCTGACGAGGTTGATTGGCGCACTCGGTGCAAGCCGACAAGAAGAGTTATTTTGGCACGTTATATTATTCTCATTTAAATTCATTTATAACAGAATTATTTTTTTTTTATACTCTAACAATAGACAAAAATATAATATTATAATAGTACTATAATAATATTATAATGATACTAAAATAGTATTATAATAATATTGCAGTAGTAGTAAATTATTCGATTCGACGATTCGAGAAAGATCAATGAAACAGCTCACGCGTCTTCGACATCATCGCTTCTTGCTCATTCAGTAAATTACTAATGCCTCGGATAGATATGACTTCTCGAATGAAACGCGCAAAAAATACACGTTTTTCCAGTCACACGTACGTACTTATATACCACGTACTATACGCTGCTGCTGCTGTTGTTGCAGCGCAATTACGTATATCTATAATACAAAACGAATACCTTTGCTATGACACGACACACACACACGTGTACAGCACGAACAACAACTATTATATTATCCTTTGAAAAAAAAACAAGAGAAGAGAGAGAGAGAGAGAGAGAGCGTGAAAAAGTTAGTAGTTATACGATGTGACACGTGTGTATACACACACACACACACACACACACACACACACACACACACACACACACACACACACACACACACACA
>JAYJLV010000027.1:13210444-13222011 GCA_036873485.1 Torymus texanus | reverse complement strand
GGCAGTTTGAGGAGTTTTGGCTGTAGACCAATTGGGCACTTTGGGGAGCCACTAGAGCTCTGTCTACTCAGAGAGAGGGATTATTTCTTTAGTCAAGGATATGACTCTGGGAGGAAGAAACTCTAGCTTCTCAAACTGCCCAACTAAATAAGATATATATCATGATATGGGGGGAGCAGAGACGTGTGGAAAAACGCTTCATTGGCTTTTCTCTCTTACTCTCTCACTCGTCGGTATAAGACGGCGAATATACAGACGGCGAGTTTCTTCCGCAAGGTACAATGTCTCTTGCCTCTGCATGCACGCATGTATAACGCGCACGTATACTCCTATATAGGTATATATATATATATCATCATCGAACAAAAGGAAAATAAAAAGAAAAAGAAATTGCACGTAAACTATATATATAGCTATACACATTGCACACCATATAGCTATATAACAAACGAAACGTGTATAAAAGTTAACTTGCTTGCGGGTCGGTCACGTCACGCGCGTGAGTATAGTGCAAACGGAAGAGCAGCAGCAGTGACTGCACTCTTAACCGTATACCAGCACTGCGTGCGCCTACCGCGAGAGTGTCGCGCGCATTCGCGATGACAATGAACATTCGCAGTTGAAACGCGTAAACCGTGCACATATTACCTATACACATCACATATATATATACAAGTGCAAGGAGCAAGAAGACGAGAGAGCCCCCACAACGCTCTAACAGTCGTGTACATATCCTCGCACAGTAGGTGTGTATGTGTGTGTGAATACGCGTGTTTGCGCGTGCGCTGTAACTCTCTCTGCCTCTTTCTAATACACTTTCGACCAGTGGAAAAAGTACTGTTCCTGTCTTTCTCTTACGCGCGAGTGCAATAGTCTCTGTATTATATACTTGTGTATGTATATGTATTGCTGCTGCACCTAACATTGCGTGTATATATTTATATATATACACACATATTTACTCGCGAGAACGATCGTGTTGGTCGTGGAAAGCATACACGAGGAGTGCGACTGTGCGAGACTGCGAGCAGCGCGAAAGAGAGAAACGGTCGCTCGGACGGGGACATATAGTATAGGTATAGGTACAGACATATCAGTATAGTATAGGCAGTAACTGGGCAGTAGCGAGCAGCAGCAGTATAGCAGCAGCAGCAGCCAGTGCGACTTACTTATTTGTTTTCCGTGTGCGCGCCACCGCTCTCACACGCGTCTCTCCTCGGCGCGTTCAAATGGAGAGCAGCAGTCTCAGCAGCAGTGACTAGGTTCTTTTTTTTATTTCCTTTCTTTCTCTTTCCGTCGGGACGCGTGTGCAACGACGACGACGACGACGACGAAGTAGTGTCTGTGCTGAGCGCGAGAAAGAGAAGCGCAAGAGACAGAACGAAAGAGAGAGAGAGAGAGAGAGAGAGAGAGGAGAGACGTATAGATTGGACTTTTAAAAGCCTTGCGAGAGAGCGACAATGGACGTGGACGAGTTGGACCAGCACTTGCTGCATCAATTCAGCTGCTTAGGGACGACGGACAAGGACGATCTCGTGAAGCAGCTGCAGAAGGTGTTGGCCGGTAGCCAGCTTAACGAGGCCACCGCAGCCTTCTTCCTGGACATGAACAACTGGTGAGCGAGATAGAGAAAGAAGGAGTGAGTGAGAGAGAGAGAGAGAGGGAGAGAGAGAGAGAGAGAGAGAGCAATTCAGCAGCAGCAGCCTCGGGACGCGCTTTGTTTTCGACGGCCAACTTTTCGTTTGCGCGTGCCTGTTATATGTGTGTGTATATGATGTCAAGTGCGTATGTGAATTGCTGTGTCTATTATATGATACTCTGTATGCTGTAGGATAACATAACCTAGATACGAAGAAAATTATGCCGTTTTGTATTTCGGAGCTATAGAATTATTTCCCTGATTCATAAGATTAATAATGGTGGCTGTCGCTAAATGATTGGATTATGCGTATGGATGTTATGATGGTTTCTCAGAAAGTTCAGTGGAGCCGTTGGTTTAGGGCCATTTGTTTACATCGGGGTCAGGGGGAGGACTATGTTTGTTTTCTTGAGGATTGGGGTTTGTATATATACGAGAAAAATAGAGGGAGGGTGAGACTATTAGAGAAAGAGAGAAAGAAAGATGACATTGTGTGAGTAAGTGTCCGTGCGCGTGAAAGAAGGCTGCTTGGTGTGTATAGATAATGTTAATCGCGGGTTTCGGTTATCGTTTTTGCATATAGCTAGTCTACGAACATACTGTCTTCTTTCTTTTTGCCTTGGTTGCGAAAGGAGAGGATGCCACTGGCTGAGTCTCTTGGAGCGTACATTGACTTTTCACTGGATTTGTTTCTTTTTGCACTTGCTTTGTTGGTTGATTAGCTTATTGTCAAATGGACGTATCCTTTTTCATAAAACAGCTGATCTGTTGAGTAATATTGGTTTATCTACTGTTCTCTTGTAAAAATTGTATAATTTGTATGGAAGCGTTTTAGTTAGAGATTTATGTTTCGTTGTTTTTTGTATGGAAGATATATTTCCAAATGTTAGGTCATTTGCAGGAAAGCTATATTCACAGTTAATTATTGCATTATGTAAACATTGCTAGGTAATCATTTAACGATTCTCAGATACATTGTTTTTCTATGCTTTGCTAAATTGGTATTTCTTGTGATAATATTAAAAAACTTTTTCAGAATTATGCATAAGATTAATATGATATATATTTCTTTGGATATATTAAGCAAAAAGATTTAAAATTATTTAAATTTTAAATCACTTGCATGTGCATATAATAAGAAGCTAATCTATATTTGATTCGATTCATGAGCTAGATAAAGAAAGAATATCAGTATTTTGTAATACGTAGTGTACTTTCATGTACAAATACTGTGGGACTTATAATCATAAAAGTTTAAGGAATAAAAGAAATTTCCAAACATTCTAAATTGATATTTATAGTAATTTTAATTTATATGTAGTTTTATATTATGGATATGCAATTATTAAATATTGATAAAATAAGCAATATCTCTTGCAATAAGATTGATATATTCATACAACCTTATTTTTGTACAAAATAATATCTTAGAAGAGATTAAAATTTCCTAAATAAATAAAAAGAAGATTGTTCTATTTTTAATACTCCAAATTAAGCTTCTGAAGATACTGAAATTTTTGTGTTATTTCATTGCGCTTGTATATGATTCATTCTTTTGTTCTTCAATGCTTACTCCAAATACATTGCCTATTCTTTGTTTTAGGAATTTACAAGCAGCAATATGCAGTTACTTTGACTTTCAATCAACGTGTAAACTTCCCTGTATGACTCTAATGTGTGATACTACGATTGGAGAAGGAGAATCAGTACCACCAGACACAAAATTCAGAAAATCATGGAAAGTACAAAACAGTGGCACAGAACCGTGGCCAGAGGGTGTTACGCTAACACTAACGAGTGGTGCACAAATGGGAGAACGCACAAGTGTGCCAGTCCCATGTTTGCCTGCCAAAGAAACAATAGAGATTAGCATTGATCTCAAGAGCCCCTCAACTACGGGTGTTTATCAAAGTAAATGGAGGATGACGACATCGAATGGTTCCTACTTTGGAGGTAATTATAAAATTATTCAGTACTTCTCTTGTGACAATACTTTGAAATGAGTTGATTCAAATTCAGAAGCTCAAAGCAGTCTTGCTGAAGTTTATATGAAATATAACTCAACTAAATCCATAAACTCAAAGAAATTGATGACTACAAATATATTTTATGAATTACAGATTTCAGATTCAACATAAAATACTTTAAATGAATTTCATAACTTTTCTTATACTTTACATTTTTACCGAACAAAACTTAGTACAAATTTTACTCTAATAATATATTTTATATTTAGCATGGGAATATCAATTCACAAAAATAATTAAATTATTAATAATTTTAATAGTACTTTAGGTTTTCAAAAATTAATAGAATTGTTAGTGTACATCAATCAGAAGACTGATAATTACATTTGAATTTCTATTGAATAAGATAAATTATTGGAACAAAAAATATTGAAATTTTATATTTTTATTTTTTATTTTTCATTTGCAGACATAATATGGGTGATAATAACAGTAAACGAAAGTGGCACCTTGGCAGTCACTCAACAACTTCATCAATTAAGTACTTCACAATCGAACGACGACCAGATGTGGTAGCCTTAGTTTTCAACAATTCGTTGCGCGATAAGTCGTCTTTATCCATTTTTTTAAAAATATTACAGTAAAAATGTTTTGTTATTCATTAGGTAACAAATTTTTATTTTTCTTAAATCTTTGTCATTTTATGTAAGAAAGTCTTGTTTTTTAAATTATCAACTATTGTCAACAATTGTCAACAAAACTATTATTTTCTTAAATTATATAATGGAATTTTATATACGATCTAAATAAAGATTTGGCGATAGACTATATTTATAATTAATAGTATGCAAAAGAAATATTACATTTCTTATATCTCAACTAAATAGTTATTATGAAACTTGGGTTAAATTTATAATTCTTTTTACACTTGAAGTTTGGCCTATTTATGGTGTTTTGCTCAAACATAAGATTTTTCAAATTATATGATTCCTCATTCAAGATTATGTAGATAGAGCTAACTGTTTTCATAAGTTATGCTCTTTTAAGCCATAAATCCAGCGCTGATTTAGGCTAATTCTAGTCAAAATGTTACACCATTGTGAATTTTTGTAGATGAAATTTTTTTCTGTTATAAGTACTTGAACATAAAAATCTCTTTGATGTAATGTTTTGACTACCAATTGTAAACAATATTTAAGAAGTCATAACAATAACATAAATATTAAGATATGAGTTAATTAAGAATATAATTTTTATTAGAAAATAAAAATACAGTTATTAATAGAAAATATTGTAATACTTAAACTTCCTTTCACATTTTAAATACTTTTAAACCGCCATGGGCATAGAAATTTTTGCATGTGGATGATAACCTTCCAATTGGAAATCGCTTGACGTAAAATCGTCAATACTTTCAACTTCTCTTGTGATTTTCAATTTCGGAAATGGCTTTGGTTTACGCGTAATTTGTTCTTTTAAGGCTTCTACATGATTCAAGTATACATGACAGTCACCCATTGTATGTACAAAATCTCCTGGCTGTGAACAAATTAATATGACAAATTTAAATTTATATCAAAATGTTAAATAATGTAGAATACAAATTTTAGCCATTCTATCGACCTGATATAAAATATTACAACATAAGTATGTCTATTTATTAAAAATTGCATTCTCTTCAAATACAAAATTATACAAAAAAAATTAAAAGACAAAGTAAATTAAATTTTTTTTAGTATAAAACATTTACTATTTTTAATGATTTTATGAGTTTGAAAATACTTTTATTTGGATTAAGAGGTTTTTTAAATTGATATAAAATCATAGAATTTAGATTTTTTTACAATTATATTTCTTGAAGTTCTTAAATTTAATTTTAATATTTATGAAGTATAACATTTACTATTTTTAATAATTTTATGAGTTTGAAAATACTTTTATTTGTTTTAATAATTAGAATTTCAAGAATAATTTTAGAAATTTTATTATGGTAATAAAATTGTAAGATATAGTGATTAAAAATATGTAATAAAAGAAATAGTTCTTGGTGTGTGTAGGTAAGCTAAAATAAAAACTTAAAAACATATATTCGATAAATATTTAAGATAGGCATATTATTTTTGAAAATTGTAAAATATATTTAAAAAAATATCTAAGTAATGTAAAAAAGTATATATATATATATATATATATATATATTAAAACTAAAATTTTATAACAGTATTTAAACAAAATATAAAATATTTTTATGATATTCATAATAAAATGTCTTAAAACTTATCAATATTGTTAGAATATTTTCAAAATTTGTAAAATAAACTTAGTATGAAATTGATTTAATATTTCTAATAAGTTGAATGGTTTTCTTTAATTCAATTCTGTTTTTATTTACCTTCAAATTCGTTATGTGAGCTATCATATATGTCAACAAAGCATAAGAAGCAATGTTGAATGGTACTCCAAGACCTAAATCAGCACTTCTTTGATAAAGTTGACATGAAAGTTCTCCATCGGCGACATAAAACTGAACCAAAGCATGACAAGGAGGAAGAGCCATGATGGGAATATCAACAGGGTTCCAGGCAGACATTATAATTCTCCTGTCATCAGGTTTATTTTTTATCTTGTCAATTACATCTGATAATTGATCTATGCCTGCATGCAAAAATTATTTATTACAATACTGTTGGTGTTACAAAAAATCAATAAGCTTACAATTCTTGTATATCTATAGATAATTTATATAATCAAATTTTGATTACTTTGAAATTAAAAATTGTAGTTGTGCATTAAAATAATGGATTCATCTGATGATAGATTTTAACTATCAAGAATAATAAATCAATTATAGTACATTATTCATAATGGTTTTACGGTATTTACCTTTCCCAGTGTAGTCTGCATGCATATTTTCATATTTTGCTCCAAAGTGTCTCCATTGAAATCCATAAACAGGACCCAAGTCTCCTTCCTCTCTGTCGGTGAATCCACATGAATCCAAAAATTCTCGAGAACTGTTGGCATCCCAAATGTGTACATCTTTATCAGAAAGTTCTTTGGCATTTGTAGATCCTTTAATGAACCATATTAGCTCCTCGACTACTCCTCTCCAGAATACTCTTTTAGTGGTCAGTAATGGGAATGTGCCTATATTATATAGATTTGGATATTGTTAGAGTGAGTGACTCAATATTAAGTAATTTTATTTTTTCATAAAATGTTTTATCAATAGTTTCTGTGTTGACATTAGGTTGATAAATGCTTATATCAAGTCATTTATCTATAGCAACTGAAGCATAACATTGTTTATTTCAGATAATTCAATTTCAAATACCCAAATTAAGGCAATTTTTTGATAATTAATTTATACTGTTCCTTTTTGTAATAGACGTAAGGCCTGCGTATTTTGTAACAGACCTTTTTAGTAACAGACCTAAGGTCTAATTAAAATAAAATAAAATAAAATAATTACTCACCATCCCTCAAACTGAACCGCATCTGAGTGCCAAAGATAGAGTGGGTACCCACTCCCGTACGATCAGACTTAACATTGCCCTTTTTAATGATATTCTTTATCAAATTTAAGTACTGATATTCTTCATGCTCCTCCGACTCCGTTATACCATTTGTACCATTTGTAGCTTTTCCATTTTCCTTGATTTTCTGCAGACCATTACTTGCCTGTCCGTTTGTCGTCATTGCTAACGGTTCCCGCCAAAATAGTATAGGTTATCCACTGTGTGTATGGATCGAAGGCTACTATGTTATTAAACCTATATACATAAAAACTCCCGTGAGCTTTTCAGACCAGACTTGCGCAATACGAAAAAGCGGATGTGACAATAGTACCTATTTACTAGTAATAATTTTAGACGCGTTTCGCGTGTAATATTTTATTTTTCAAATTGTGATCAATATGTTCTGTATAATTGACTTGTAATTAATTTAACTTATAAGATTATTCAATATTTTTTTCTGAACAAGATTAGTGAATCTTCTCAAACAATTATAATTTCTATTATTAATTATTTTCAAATACTACGTAGTTTGAAACTTTAATCAAAACCTTCGAAAATAGTACATTCTGGCGCTATTATATACCGACCAATAAAATTATCGATTATTAAATGCTCAACATGGCTGCTTATCATTACTTTAAAAGAGAGAAAATCATATTATAGATACTGAATTCGAAACTAATTTTGTGTGCCCATGAGAGTATTATTTGATATAAGTTTTTAATTATAATTCAAAAACGTTCATTTAAATTTTTAAACACATTATTTGAATTATTTTTTTTTAAATATTTGTACTTATATTACCTATTATGGAACTTGAAGAAATTTAAAAATATGACTTATTATTGAAATGTATAAATCGATGTGTGTCTACGCGTGTATGTACGAGTACCTTATGTGTATGTGTGTATCGATATAACAATAGAGTGAAACGTATTTTCTGGAAACATATTCTTTGTACATCAACTGAATCAGTTCGTTTAACAGAGATTTATATATTAATTATTTTTTTAAATCTTATTTATTTTTTAACTAAAATATTTAATGAGCTGATTAGATTGAATTTACAATGTAAATAATTTACAAATTTAGCCCCGTAAATGAGGTAAAATAAATATACTTCTGCCATTATAACGGCATTATTTCTGCCTCGTATAAATTTCCAAAAAAACAACATTTATGTTTGGAAACACTCTCTTTTTCCATATCAATTAATAATCTTATTATTTATTTGTTTGACTGCTTTTAGTTGATTCGTTATCTATATTTCATAAACGAATGATTATAAATAATTTCGTGCCCGCTAGATTTATGACTCAACAAGTTTTTACATTTCAACTACCCTTATTATACCTCTATAAATCTTAGGCTTATAATAAGAATCCCCATAGATTCGCATAATAATTTGTTACTTGCGTACTATATAGTCATTTAAATACTGAAATGAAAAAAAGGTGAGAGTCTAAATTGTCGAGTAGAAAATCATCCAGGTGCATGTATCTAATCAATTTTAGTTCTATACAGAGTACAATCAGAATAGCTGTATACGGGCATACTTATGTGATATGGTACAAGACAGACACTGGACAAGCTTGTCTTAAAATCATAATTGTGTATGATGCACATAATTAAACACTTACATCTAAACCTAATCATATATCTATATTCTATTTTCAAAGTATATTACACAAATGGCACCTTGAAATTCATTTGGCAACCCTGTACAGAATGTGCTAAATAATTAGAAGACTATATAAAAAAAAATCTAAGGCTATGACTGCCCAAGCCTGTGATGGCCTTGCACTGCGACACAAGTCTGGAAGTTATATAGATGTTTAAGCCCTCTATGTATACATACATATGAATCAAGCCGTTTGTACGTTCATTTCCACTCTGGTTGAAGAAGATATTGACGAAAGTATACTTATCTATATATACTTCATCGATTGCTCCGAAATCAAGCGTGTGTGTGTGTGTGTGTGTGTACGTGAGCTTGATTTTTCGAAAGAACTGAAAAATCAAACAAATTTCTGATCATCCAAAACTAATTATCGATCAGTAGTCTATAGAAATTGAGTGCTGATCAACATCAGTGCCGGATCGAAAAAAATTATATCAAAACATAAGTGAAAATCGAAAAATTATATGCAATAAAAGGCTTTTATATTTGATTGATCAAAAACTAATTTGTGGTTAAAAAGTGCAACCAATATGACATTGCAGTAATTTTTACACAATAAATATGTAAAAACTAAAAATAAACCTACAAACTCAACGACAATAGCTAGCCTATATTCATTTTAATAAATAAAATTAATGTAAATTATCTTGATACACTTTAAAATTTATGTGGGCAATGATACAGAAATATTCGATGTTTTAAATTGCATATTTAAAATATTAAATACATATTTTTTTAATATTATAAATCTTCTTTTACTAATTTTTCTTTTGAGATGTCTTTTATTTTTAAATGTGGCTAAAAATATTTTATGGAATCATTATAGGAACTAGTATCCGCGATCGGAAAGTTGTGCCTTGACGGGACGTAGGAATTAGAAATACAGAGGAGAGCGGTATAGATGATGAGAGACATATAATCTACAAAAGCAAGAGAGAGAGAGAGAGATTTCGTTACTTACTATGTTGCTGTGTAAATTGATCAGCACTCAAATCTCCTGTTTATTTTTCTTTTTGTTGATTTCTTTGGGCGATCACCTTTGTTCGATAGTTATCTTCATCCTTGCTATTTCTGTTATTTACCTTCTTTTTTTCTTTATATCCAGTTTAAGAACATGTATAGTTAGTATATAATATGTACGTATTAGATGCTCTTAATTGTGTAGATTTAAATACGACTTCTGTTTATATTTTCGTCTCATTCTTCCATAGATTTATATCTTATAAATGTAATTTTATAACGTGTATTTTATTGTATTAGGATTAAACTTCCTCACACATTTTACTAATTGAAAAGCTCTCGGTGTAAACATTCTCTTGTGATTTTGGAAACGGCCTTCGGTTATGCATGATTTTATTTTTTATGCCGTCAAACGTACGATCACCTGGTTCCGAAAAAATTGATAAATTTGAATTGGTTTAAAAATGTTAAATAATGTATAGAATTATATTTTTTGTAATTCTATTAATGTAGTACATAATCATACAACATAAGTATGACTATTAACTAAAAATTGCCTTCTCTTCAATTAAAACTAATTTATTATATGATAAATAAAATATACGGTAAAACGGACTTGATAAAGGAATATTATATTGATACCAAAATTATTTCCTAACAGAAGGCTAATAAGACTGAGACGCTCTAAAAATAACATTAAATAATTGACGCTTCAATTATTTACTGTAGTGGAAAATAATTTTTGTCACTAGTCATTGAAAATCTCATAGTAATGGATGACAATAATTTTCATACCCTTTTCCTTATCCGACGAGTTTCGATATCTATTCTCTCTTTGATGATGTGCAACCTTTAAAGTTTGCCATTCTAAAGATATCTGCATGCCTTGTTTAGAGGAGCTAAGAGTCTAAAAAAACTACTGCATTGCTCCAACTTATTTTAATAATCTTTAATGCTATAGGCACATTCCCATTACACCACTAAAACGATATTCTGGAGAGGAGTAGTCGAGGAGCTAATATGGTTTATTAAAAGATCTACAAATGCCAAAGAACTTTCTGATAAAGATGTACACATTTGAGATTCCAATCGTTCTCGAAAATTTTTGGATTTGTGTGGATTCACCGATAGAGAGGAAGGAGACTTGGGTCCTGTTTATAGTTTCCAATGGAGATACTTTGGAACAAAATATGAAAAGATGCAAGCAGACTAAGCTGGAAAGGGTAAATTATACCATGAAATCATTATAAGTAATGTATTCTTATTGATTTATCATGCTTGATAGTTAAATATGTATGTATATTGTATACGGTACATTGTTTGATCATTGTTAATGTGGTAAAGATCAAGAATTATTGATTTAAAAAATACTAAAACGTTATTGAGAAAATTAACGATTCAAAATTCTCCGCATATGATCGTATAAAATGTTTTAATATTTAATCACAGTTTGAATTGTCATATTAAAGTTAGTTACCATAGTGCATAGTACTTTTACTACTAAAAAAATCTGTTAAACTTTAATATACACATTGAAAGAACGCAGTTTACGGAGAATATACTAATAACATGAAGTACTTATGCGTGCTCCGGTAAAAAAAAATACTAGTTTTCTTGGTTTATCAAATACATATAAAGATTATCGAAGATATTCAATAGCAAGATGATTTATAAAAATGAATTTATCAGGTTATTTGATTAATCATTATCAGACGGATTTCACAGGGACAAAAAGTGGACACATTCTAACATTTTTCTAAACATATTGGACGAGAGTGAAAATTAATAAATCCCGTTTTATC
>JAYJLV010000027.1:13199550-13210344 GCA_036873485.1 Torymus texanus | reverse complement strand
GGACAAAAAGTGGACACATTCTAACATTTTTCTAAACATATTGGACGAGAGTGAAAATTAATAAATCCCGTTTTATCCAGAGGTGAAACATTACCTCGAATATCTCGATAATTTCGTTTTCGTAACTTAAGGTTGAATAGGGCATAAGATCCCTGTCACGTAAAGTAATGGATCAATTATTAATTCTCACTAAATTAGAAATCAAAGCAAAATGGTCAAATCGGCACTTTACTTTTTAATATTTTCAAAATGCAATAATCCATACAAATTAATGATTTTAAAAAGTAACGTGCCAATTTTAGGTATATTTGCTTCGATTTCTGATTTTAAAGCTTATAATATTCCAATTACATTTATACAGAGATTGCATAGAACTAAAAAATTATATTTGGCATGGATCTTATATTCTATACAACCTTAACAATAGCACAACTTAGAATAATATGACATATTCTGAACAGTTCTCTTTATGCATTTGTCATCGTTAACCTTTTGTTGTTAATTGAAATAACTATACTTACTCTCTCTTATGATAAATCGCATTTGGGCTTTAAAAATAGAGTGGATGTCCGTTTCGTCATTCTTGATGTTGCCATCATCAATGACCATTTCGATTCGTTTTAAGTACTGATGTTCTTCATGTTCTTTTAACTCCATTGTACTGTTCGGAGTTTTTTTCTTTTTTAACGATTTTAGCCTCACCGATGTTCACAACTTAGATTTTCGAATTTGTTCTTAGTTCTCGTTAGAACCACGTTTACTTACATCGTTATTATTTATTACACGAAATTAAAATAAAAATTTCTCTCTCGCGTACACATGGTACTTGATCGGTGTTAATGGTACAATGGATTGATGAAATTGATGTCACACTTCGTTCTTCCTGACTTAAATTCGAATAGTTACGTTTATATACCTCTTTATTTGATTGATGTATAGCTTTATTGTTGCACTATCAGAGAGGATAAGAATTTTCTTATCAGATGTTATCGATTTTATTTAATTGTGTATCGCATCATCCTTGATCACTTTTTCGTGATTATCTGATGCGTCGTATGTTATGTGCATCGAATTGTAAAAATTACTAAACTTTGTAGGTTTTTTTTTGTCGAAAAAGTCGTCAACAACATAATCCACTATATGGTGACATATGATGCAAATCGAAAATCTAAATCATAGCAGAATCGAGTTCATATTGGTAAGTTGTTATATTATTAATGTATTATAAGAAAATATCTCATATATAAATGATCCACCTGTTATAGATTTTAGTATGAGCAGAGACGGTTGTGTAACCGTTAACGCAAAAATGTATTTCGAGTAGGCCATTTCAAATCTGAATTGTTGTTTAGAATCTTCATAAAGTCTTTATACAGTTTTTATCCATGCTATATAGATTTATTTCTATATAAAAACTTTATATATAAACATAATTATATACAACCCAGATAGAAACTTTATCAAACACTTTTACTTGGGTTAGTAACTCGCGCAACAATGATCACTTTCAGTTTAAGATGGTTTCTGAACCCCGTGCGCTACAGCGAGTTAACCACGTCGAAATTTCAAATTTCTTAAAAACTCTGTACATATATTATGTCATTATAGTTATTATGTGTTCCATAAAGTTCGTTCAAAAAAGTTCAATGAATTGAGAAATAATTACTACTTGCTATAAGTGTTGTTTTGTGTGGATTGAAAAAGAAACATATATATCAACCATTGTATATAGTTTTGTACAAACGAATTTTATTGAAGTTTTATATTTATCTGTAAACAAGATTCTATAACCACAATAATAAAATCTTACATATAATACTACGCAAAGTAACGATGAAGTAACATAAAGTACCACCGTTACTTGAAAACAAATAATCTCAAATAATCTCATTCACACCAATCGCAGATCTTTCACACCCGCGCATACTACAATCCTCAAAATTCTGCGGGTGAATCTGTTGTATCCTAAGTCAAACTTAAACTATCTCGTATACATATATATGTATTATGTACAATCACAATAGACATAATTAGTCATCGTCGTCATGAAATTAACAGCTATATATAACGTTATCGCGTTTCACACTATATCTAATGAGATCCTTTTAAAGTGCCATAGACATTGAGAGTTTAGGATGAGGATTGTAACCGTCCAGCTGGAAGTCGTCGAATTTAAAGTCTTCGATGTCGTTAACATCGCGAAGGATGCGAAGCTTGGGGAAAGGTCGAGGCTCGCGCTGGATTTGTTCCTTCACAGCGTCAACATGGTTACGGTAAACATGGGTGTCGCCCATCGAGTGAACAAAGTCACCTGGCTGTGGATTAAAATAAAAATATTTGGATTATCGAAATTATAAAGTTGTAAAAGCATATGTGGTACCAGCAAATTATGGAAAATTTATATGGTAATCCTATGTAGATCCCGCACGCGACTAACTCGAAGATAGTTTTCAAATAACTGTCTTTTTTATTTATAATATATAATATAATAAAAAGAATTATTAATCAAAGTCTTATTGGATTCATCTAAGTATTTACATTCTTATTTTCGTGTGTTTATAATTTTTTGCCAGTATTATTATTTTACAAGTACCGAAATATTAAACATTAAAATTATATTCCAAAATTATAAATAAAATGGAAGTTGATTAAAACCAATTTTTTCTTTAATTAGCCATGTATGATCCACATAGATCTTATATATGAGAAACCACGTGGACTCTAGTAAAACTAATCAAAACAAATCCATCCTCACCTTCAGTCCAGTCACATGAGCGATCATACACGTTAGAAGCGCGTACGAGGCAATATTAAAGGGTACACCAAGGCCCATATCACCGGCTCGCTGATATAATTGACAAGATAATTCGCCATCTTCTACATAGAACTGACAGAGCGAGTGACATGGAGGTAATGCCATTTTTGGTATGTCTACAGGGTTCCACGAGCTCATGATTATACGTCTGTCATTCGGGTTGTGCTTGATTTTGTGGATGCAATCGGCCAGCTGGTCCATGCCTGGTTGATAAGAAGATTTTTTTAGCACGTAATTTTTATTATTCTTTTTTTTTTTTAATTGAGATAAGATAAGCTAAATATTGTCACGAGAGCGAATTATTTGCTGAAATTTGATTTGATGTAATTAATAGACATTTTTCCTTATTTATTTATAGTAATGATTTATCAATTTTTAATCTTTTTCAATACCGATGCAAAATGTATTATTACATAATATATCCTCAAATAAATATGCAATGGAATTTGAACATTGCACATGTTCTAAATTGATAAACAATGTTTATATTCTTGTATAGTAATTAGCTTCTAACTCAATAAAAGAAATGTAATATTGAAAAAATCGAATGACTGGTAAACGAAGTTTATCTTCTCCCAAAAGTAGATCATACTATCAAATTCAATTATTTTCGAAAAAAACTCATTTAATTAAACAACTTTGTAATTCAACCAACATCTCTTCTAATTACTATTTGCTCATTTCTAAATTTACTACTTATGATAAACCCAAACTTTCCACTCGCATCATCTCACCTTGTCCAGTATAATCCGTATGCATGTCCACATACGTAGCTCCGAAATGCCTCCATTGAAAACCATAAACAGGACCCAAGTCTCCTTCCTCTCTATCATGAAAACCACAGGTATCCAAAAATTCGCGAGACGCGTTAGCGTCCCAAATCTTGACACCTTTAGCGCTGAGCTCTTTGGCATTAGTCGAGCCACGGATGAACCAGAACAGTTCCTCTACTACAGCACGCCAGAACACACGTTTCGTTGTCAAGAGTGGGAAAGTGCCTGTGCAAACGAGGAAAAATATGCATAAGTATATGCTTTAGTAAAGAGATAAGGTACGGTAAAAATTCATAGAAAAGTTCGTGAGGTCAGAATGATAGGAGGGGAATGTTCACGCGATGTGAAAATTTTTGTGGAAAATGTCAGATGTGTATTATAGCGTTATGTGCGTGCGTTATCGTAGAGTAAAGATGGGGGTTTTTTTATAGTGATTGTAAATATTGAGATCTATTTGATAGTTTCTAATGATTCGATCTGGCAATATTCTTTTTAAAGGAAAACATGTTAATTAACATGATAAACTCAAATATCACAGATATTTTCATTTTTATCGTGTTCGAATTTTTTTTCAAGAAGACTTATGCTGTGAGATATTTATAAATATTTGTTACTTTCCTATAGAAAAAAATGAAGAAACTTTTTTGGATTTAATTAGCCGGATAGGGTACACGTGACCAAGTATGTGATTATAATGCTCTCTCTACATTTTGGTTTCTCATGAAGACAATATCATTTTTAGAACGTTCTTAGTTTTTGTTGGTAGAACAAACTGTATTTACTATATCATTTGATGTCTATTCGTTTTTCCTAAGCTTGCTTGCCGAACTAGAATTGATTACAATTACCTCAATTTTCAAATAAAATCTATAGATGACCACATTATTATTAAATATATTTATATTAACACTAATCATCAGCTGATTCCTGTTAAGTATTATTTTCATCACAATTTACAAATTTTTAATATTAGGGTATTCGCGCCATTACATATTTTCCGTTATTCTTATTTTAATTGCATTTTATTCAGAATAAGTGCAAGGACAATGGATAATAAAGATAATTTTACTTCACAAAATGTGCTACACTATTCGCAGAAACTTCTTCAACCACGGTAACACATTTATTTCTTTAAGTAACTCAATCGCACTAATTTTCATGTACGAGTTGTCGATATATAAATAATGTAAAATATGTATCAGCTGGCAGCATGATAAAAAAAAAGTCATTGCTTTACTTATAAATTATGAAGTAACGACCAAAATCATTTAAGAGTTTTTTTAAAAAGAAAAAAACAGACACTCACCATTTCTCAGATTAAATCGCATCTGAGTACCGAAGATAGAGTGGGTGCCAACTCCGGTGCGGTCGTCTTTCACTGCACCCTTATCTAATATCAGCCGTATGAGCTTTAGATACTGGTGCTCTTCGTGTTCCTCACTTTCAGCTTTGCCGTTCTGGAACTTCATCTTCGGATTATTACACTCAAGTGTTCCGTTGTGCAGACCGTTCTGGTGGCCGTTTTGTATATGCCTCTTTACGGGTACTGTCAGGACCGACATCTTTTTGTTACCGATTGTCACGGTTTTGTCGTACAAATTGGAAATGATGGGTTTATTAAGGTATCGCTTGTACTGTGAATATTTAATAAAAGATTATGATGTATATGTATATGAGGCTTGGAGGGATGTTGAATGATGGTTATTATACCGCACTCACAAAAGTAGCTTCTAGGTGATAGAGGAAATCTTCTTATTATAAGGCCAAACTGAAAATCCGTTTCATATAAAATGAATCTTCTATAAGTAAGAGGAATCCATTTGACTTTAAACTTTAAAGAAAATTCCGTAAAATTTACAGTCAAAGAGATTCCTTTTACTTATAGAAGATTCATTTTATACGAAATGAATTTTCTGCTTGAGCCAATAATAAGATTTCCTGTCACTTTAGAAGCTGTACTTTTGTGAATGCGTAATGAAAAGATTAATGTGGTAATCTTTAATAATTATTGTGATTACTTGTGAGTATTATATTGTATTTAAATTAAAAATTGAATTTTAAAAGTATTGCATAAATAATAATAAAAAATGATGTTAATTTGTATATCCTCGTAAAAATGGAAAAATATAATATTTTCTCGAATTAAAGTTGAAACCATGTCGATAAACCTACTAAATACTTATACGCGCAAAAGTCATGCATAATGTATATAATTTTTCTCGTAACATTCAGATAACTATTTAATACACTCCGAAGAAAAATTATTACCAAAATACATGCAAAATAGATATTTTTCCTATATATGTAAAACTATGCTTTTCCGAATCCACAGAAAAAGCTCAACCAGCAGCAACATAAAACTTACCAAAAGCGAAAATTTTATGCACGTCCGTCGTTAACTGAATCAACTTCTTCTTCTCCAACTCAGCACTGATATTTCAAACTCTTAGAAACACTCGGTAACTCGAAAAAATCCAACTATGAGATTGGAGCGGTTCTACCGTAGCGAGCAAAGTCGATCGAACGAAAGAAGTAAGTTCGAACGTTCGCACGAGCTTTATATGCACATCGACGGTTGGCCGTTACTTCGGTTATCGCGCGGTAAGCACGTGGACGGCGCGCGCTCAAGTTCTATGCGCACATCATTTATGAGCGCTTATGAACTTTGGAAGATGTGGAGAATCCGCGAGTCAATAATCGCTGCCTTGGCGATTTTCGGGGAGGAAAGAAAGAGTCGCGATGCGCCTTTGTATAGTATACAGCCTATATTGAATGATTTTTTGCGTGTTTACTACATTTTAACGCGTCCCGATGCCAACAGGTCGGGGTGATGGTGATATTGAATAGGTATGTAGATTGGGGAGTTTGCAACGCTGAAAAAAATTACGGGAGTTTCTCGAATGCTTTAAGTATATGAAAGGTATGGATAGAATTGGAAGGATGTGAAGTATGTAGAGTGGTTTCGAATTTATATACGGTTTTATCTTAAGTTGTAGCGAAAAAATATTTTCTACGTTGTAAAAGGAAGCAACGGTGGAAGGAAAATTAATAACTTTTTTTGTGAGGAATACATTCGTCGCATTCTGTTGAATTTATTATAGTCAATATTATAAAAACTTTCAATAACAAAAATTATATTCATACAATCAAATATATTTTAAGCTAAAATGTGGTAAATATGATTTATGAAAATATGTTGTTAATCACAAATTAATAGTAAACTCAGTATCTTGTTCTTATGCGGTATTTTTTGGAAAGAAAAGATTGCGAAGAGACTATTAATTTCGATTTTTTTTTTATCTCGTTGTCAGTCATTGTTTTGATAGCAAACAGTAGAAGGGCAATAGAAGGTTATTTTGACTAAAATGAAACAACATATTCAACATATTCTTATTTTGATTTTCTATATTTTTTTGTAGCAATAGTTATCAAATTTATAATTTTCTACTGCTTCATTCGGATTTTTTCCTGACGATGATTAATCTTGTAACTCAAAATGTTTATATTAATATTTATTCGTTCGTTTTGTATGTTTCATCTGAAAACTACGAATACGTAGTTGTTGATAAATACAAATAAAAAAATACTAGATAAATGTTGCTATTTCGTTAGTAGTAAAATTGATAACAGTACGAGTTTTTTGAATGCACGAAAGAAGTTTTTAATGACAAAATTTATTTCCTATTCAACTAATTTTAATCTAAGTAATAAAAGTTTTTTATTTATTTTAAAATAGTATTTGTCTTACTTTAATTGTGCACTTTTTTCTATTAAAAAAAATTACTATGTATAATAAAATTAAATTCAATAAATTTTCCTTGAATTTAATCATACTTACTTATATAGACATAGCAATTTTTTTCGACACATGGTTAATAACAGATTAAACTAAATCATTTGATAAATTATTATATTTTGATTATAAATCTACCTTTTTGAGACACCGTGTTATCTGTCTAGCGATAAAGGTGTAACCGACTCATATAACTTCAGATCAGTTCAATGGACCACCAAGCAAACATACTTGCGAATAAACCAAATTTGCTCGCAATACGTGTCATATATTCATAAATCATCAGTGAAAAAAGTCACCCGCGGTCGTAGACTTTTTATATCGCAAATTTTTTCCATTTTATATCTGAATTTTTTTGCAAAGATAAAGCATTAAATTTGAATTGACTATGATGGCGTCTTCTAAATTAAGAATTCGTGAATTCGAATTCAGCAGCGTTAATTCGCTAAATGAAAAAATGGCAAGATATGATTGGTCATTAAGTGTGCATGTGATGTATACATTTTTACAATATAGACTCCGCGTGTTTACAAATATCGCTTTATTTATGTCTTATGTAAGTGAGAAGCATAAGAAAAAAATTATCACAATAAGCTGGATACAATAAATGTTTGTGCAGTTTGGGTTCGATGAAATATTACGGAAATTAGCACCGGGAAAAAAATTACAATCAAATTTACAATTTTTTGCTTTTATAGTACATTTTATTGCAGATTACATGATTTACATATATGATAATAATAATGAAACTGGTTTACTCTAGCAGCCGAGAATTTGTTTATAAACAATAAAAATTATGTTGTCATTTGTTTAAATGTATGTATGATCTCTGATAAGGCATTTTTCCTCGAACGCAATTTAACGGGATATTGCAATTAAAAAATACAACTAGATAAGCTTTCGTTCAACTGACTCATAAATCTTAATGCATTCGAAAAAAGCGCCATGTGTTCTCTCATTATCGTTAAAGAAATTCGTTTGAACTAATTTTATTACTTTCGATACTTATTGCGTTTTCTCTCGCTCATAATTGCAATGTTGAACTGTACTAGCATTTTAGAATTCCAAGTTGTTTCTTCTTTACGATTAAAAATATAAGCAAGTGAAAGAAATTATCGCACGTGCTGACATGCATCATTTCTACTATAGATCAGTAGTAGATCATTATAATGATTCTTATAAGCCACTACGTTATCACGTGCATAAATACGAATGAAATTGTGGAAACGCGAGTGTGTGACCCTGAATTTATGACTGCATATCCAATTTTGAAATTGTAAAAATTAATTATCTTTTCTATCTAGAGTTTGTGTTCTATTATTTAAAGTTTTCTACAATATGTACGTTAGAAAATTAATTTTTACTATCTCATGTGATTTCATATAGGGGAGAGTGTCGCAGTGATGGCGAATACCGAAAAAGAATATAATCTTTATAAGTATCCTATAAATAAGATGTGTATATTATTTTTTTGATTCTTCATGATCTTCATAAAGTGTTGACCAAGTTAAAAATTCAGTTACAGTATAGGTTTCAAAACATCTCGTTTTGATGTTTGTTTTTTTTATATCTGACTACTAAAGAAATAACGTTCCACTACATATGTAAATACTTTGTTTACATAAATCTGTTATACAAATATAGCAAAGGCGTATTTTTATTGGCACTAACACTTAACCCATGCCCATACGTAATACACGGCTAGTACAGGGCACTAATAAAGGGACCAAAACTAAGCAAAAACGTCGTTGTTTTTTAATTATACTCTACTAATTATACCCTTATATTCACCTGCTGTTTTCAAATAATTAATTACTTCATGTAAATTTTAATTTTTTTTTTTTTTACACAAAGATTTACATAAAAATTAAGGATTAATCGGATTAGGCGAAGGCAAAACAAAACAAGGTGAATGTTTAAGGTAAAAAGTTAGATGATTAAAATGACCTGATTAAGTACCGGATATGTGTAGGTGAAAAATTTTATTTTCAGACTACATAAAAATTGTTTAAAAAACTTAAAAGAATTAATTTTATACGATGTTTAACGTAAAAATCAGGTGAAAAACCAGATAGGAAGTCTGCAAATTAATCATTTCTAAACATTCGGATGATGAATTGCGTGATTTTTGTGAGCTGGGATCCAACCAAGATATTACCGATTTGGAGGCACGTTGATTTTGTTCTTGAATATTTAACGAAGAAGTAGAAATTGTTCAAAAAAATATTAAATCAACTATCGAAAAGAGGCGAAAAGACAAAGATAACTTTTAAAATTTTGTTTCTTACAATAGTAAATTCTCATTTAACTTGGTAAATTTCGCATTTATAGTATTGAGTACGATATAGATGTTGAATAAATTCATACTTCATATCTAACCATAGTTTTCCTATGCCGTCACACATATTTTCAGATGCGAAAAACGCGTGATAGCTAGTTCTGAGTGTTGGACATGAATATGTACACCTTTCTCCTATATAATATATATGAAATAATGCAAGTTACAATAAAATAAATAAAATAAAATAAACAAAATCGGCGTTGTATATTAGATGTATAATTAAAATACACATTATTCTAATAGCCGAACATTATTATAAATATAATTTAAAAATTTTTATCTATATTGATTATTTTCTTTATATATATATCATTCCAAATAACGCAAAAAGTTTTCCTTCTCCAAACGCCGTATATTCTTCTACAGCAATAAACCATCGAGTGCAGCATATACGCATTTATACAATTGCATTCGCCGAAAAGCTTTGCTGAGATCCGCAAAACCATATTCTTCGCTTACTGCCCGGAACATACGTACATCAACACATTTTTCCATTCTGTCAAACGCACGCGGAGCTTTCGAGCATTCCAACCAATCAAACGCTACGACTCGTAAACTCTCTCTCTCTCATTACTATGTCAATTTCGATAAGCTACCAGTGCATAGATGACATAGATTTTTATAAAGTCCCTGATGATCGTCACTAGTGTCCACGTTCGTTGGGGTCATGTCGTGCTAATGTCACGTGGCATGATTGAAGATGATGATCAAGTGCATACACATAAGAATATATAGTGACATGCCTCCTTCGTTTCACTTGCGAAATGAAAGAGAGCAATGAGTTATCATGATGCATATATACTCTCATTTCTGCGGTTACAATTACGAAGGGGGTTTCGAAGTTGTTGGAAAAAATATTTGGGTTTCCCAGTGAGGTTTACATGTATATAAATGATAAAGTCGGATGCGTGCAGGTTACCGTTTAGTAGGAGGTGTGTATAGATTGTCGTGTAAAGATGATTATTTCATGAAAATTTTGATTTGATTCTTCTTTTCACGTAATAATCTGAATTAATTTTTTATTCTATCTCAGTAGACGAATAATCTACTTTGTTATATTCCAAAATATGGT
>JAYJLV010000027.1:13180159-13197193 GCA_036873485.1 Torymus texanus | reverse complement strand
TCAGCGGTCAAAAATACATAAGGATATGTTAGTCTCCCTCCCAGAACCGGGCACTTTTTTTTTTTTGTGGGCCTGTGTTATTTTTGTCCGTGTATATGGACATACACATTGTATATTATGTCATTGAAAATTTTTTTATTTATAGAAAAATATTATATACCTATATATAAATCAGCCTATGAAAAAAAAACCACTTAAATACTATGATAAATAATAAAAATATAATTTTCCCTATTCTACATTACCCTATTGAAATTTCCAATTCTCGCCACATGAGAAAAATTTATTATTTTGCTTTTGGCGCTAAGCATATACCTTCTAGACAACAATTACAAGTGTCTGTACCTATTAGGATCGAATACGAAATACCAGAGATTTATTTTTGGAGAAATCATAATTTATTTAATACCTACATAAAAAAAATAAACCCGAAAATTCCACAATAAGCTGATTGATTCTGCTTCGCTTGGTCTGCTTGCTTCTACCGCTGATTTGTGAATTCCCTTACACAAACTGGTGGTACTTATGGGTGGAATCAACCAATTAGCGCCAGCAGTATAGGTATAGAGCAAGATACCTATTTAGAGCAAGCACAGAGACAGAGTATAAGCTCCTATAAAAGTTGGCACCTCATAAAAAAATCATCATTTGATTATGCGTAAAAAATTATTAATAAAAATGCAAAGTAGACGTTTGCGCGTGTTTTTTCGTTTTTTGGATAATAAAAAAAACCTTCGCGTGCTAAAAAAATAAAAAGTTTTAATTTTATTATAGAAAAATTAATAATACGACAATTGTTTAAATGGTAATTGATAGTTTTCAATATGCGCAAACAGCACCCGTACTTAGTTTTGCAATAAACCTAATATTTATATAATTATCAAAATCGGTACTTTTATAGATATAGAGTTTCTTTCATCAGAGTATGGACAACATGACTAAAGACATAATATCCCTCTCTGCGCGGACAGTGTTAAAGAGTCGGTAATATTGTAACAAGAGGAATCTTATTTTCTTTAGTCAAGTACCGTATAAGTGTCTAACTCTCGACTCACGCGCAAGCGTAAATATGAGTCAGTGCGTGGCGGAGAATTTGAAACTTTTATTATTGCATAAATAATTGGCCTATCATAAAACTAATTACGGGTGCTGTTTGCACGTGTTGAAAACTATCGATTACCATTGAAACAATTGTCGTATTATCAATTTTTCTATGATAAAATTAAAACTTTTTATGTTTCTAGCACCCGAACGTTTTTTTTTATTATCTAAAAAACGAAAACACGCGCAAACGTCTACTTTGCATTTTTATTAATCATTTTTTACGCGCAATCGAATCATATAATAATGTTTGATGGTTTTTTTATGAGGTGCCAACTTCTAGGAGCTCGTAGTATAAGCTTATTATTGTCATGTGGAATCTCTGTACCTCGAGACACGCGCATGCGCACATGCAGATTGAGAGATTATTCTGAAAAATTTATTTCTTCCTACCTCTCCGCACGCTACTTATAAGATTTGGTGAAATTTTAAGGCGAGTGGCGGCGACGGCCGAACGTATCCCGAGTTGCTCACGTAGTCGCTCGCGTCGTAGAGACGGCGACGCGCGCCGAAAGTTGGCCAGCAGATGCGTGTGTGGTGCTGCTATACGCGTCGACGACGACGACGGACGGCGATGTGACACCACTTACTACTATACCATCGTGCGTGCGTATAGGTATAATAGACTTACTATATACAGAGAGAGAGAGAGGGAAATAAAGACGAGCCGGAGCGACTACGGAAGAGGACCCTGACGCTTAATGCTGTCAACGTTATGCTGCGAGAATCATCTAAGTACGTAAAACCAGCTCCTTAGAGCCTTGTTTATTTATAAGCATAAACTCGGGGTGAATAGTGGTTAGAATTTTCACGATAAGGTGGGTGGTCTGACGGTTAGCATTCAAGCTGAGTGACGTGTGGAAGGACGAACAACTGAGCGGGTAAGGTTATGTACAATCTCTGGGAGAGTGTTGCGGGCAGCGCCGTGGGAGGGCGGGAGGGAGGGGGAGAGAGAGAGAGAGCACCGTCGTATACGCAATCTGTAGAATGCTGTGCGGTAGAGTTGGCTCTGTTATCAATGAACATTTGTTTATAATGATAGCACGAGCGCGAAGGGAACAGACTTAGCTTCACCCGGGGTATGTAAAGCCGTGTCGAGTGATAGCTTTTTGCTTGTAGGGTGTTTGAGTCCCATTAGTCTGAGTTTTTCACTGATAATGTCGAGTTTTCAAGCTTAAATCAAGCTTAATTGACAAGTATCTGGCTTTTCTGTTGATCAATTATCTGGAATTGTATTTTGTTTTCAGGGAGTTGTTGTCAGAGGATAACTGAGGATATTCATCGTCAGTCACTTGACGAAGTCTCTTTCTTCTGGGTGAAAGTGCAATGAAATAAAGCTTAGAACAATGATGGGCGATCAGTTTCGTACCAAGGTGGAGCAATATTCCCCTAAATCCTCGCCAAGGGGTGCCCGGTCCCCTGTCGTTTCTAGGCAGGACTCAACGGGTACTTTGAAGACTACCATTTCCCTTGGGAAAAATCCATCTATAGTTCACAGTGGACCATTTTATTTAATGAAAGAATCTCCAGGTGCGTATAAAATCATGAATACTTATTTATAACTGTTCTTCTTAAGCATCTGAAACTGATGCAGTCTATCTATAATATTATTATTACAACATTGATAAAAATGGAGAATCAATTCACAATTACTTGACAATTAATTCACTTTAATTGATTTAAATATGAATGCAAAAAAAACATACATGTATTTAAATACTATTTCCACTCTTATTATTAAAATCATTTAAATAAATTTTTTGTAAAATAAAACATGTTATTATTTTCTATTAGAGGTGGATGAATAACTATAGCATTAACAGAGAAGATATACCTTATGAAATATTCAATTCTATTAAGCTGGCTACTATTGTAAATATATAGAGTAATAAGAATTAGCTATTTTTATTTATTATTTTCAGTTGAAAGTGATTTGACAGGAGCTCGGAATTTGATGGCCCATTATAACCTTGAACATTCGTATAGTAAATTTAGTGGAAAGAAACTGAAGGAACAGCTGTCTTCTTTTTTACCAAACTTGCCTGGTATTGTAGATACTCCTGGTGATCAAGACAACAGGTTAATAATTATTTCATACATTTTTTTATCTCACTTAATGATTGCATCAATAAATTAAAATCAAATTTCTTTCTATTTTAGTTCATTGAGATCTGTGATTGAAAAGCCACCAATTGGTGGCAAAGAACTTCTTCCATTGACAAGTGTACAATTAGCTGGTTTCAGGTTACACCCTGGTCCAGTACGTATATTATTCATAAAAAATTTACTTGATATATTTCCAGTAAAAAGTTTTCTTCATATTAATAAAATTTTTATTTTAGTTGCCTGAACAGTATCGTTATATAAATCAGGCTCCACAAAGGAAGCATAAAAATAAACACAAGCGGCATAAACACAAACCTGGTGAAGTTCCTAGTGGGCAAGAAACTGCAGTAACAGACATCAGTGGTGCTGATACTCATGAAAAGAAACATAAAAAACAAAAAAGACACGATGAAGAGAAAGAGGCTAGAAAAAAGCGGAAGAAGGAAAAAAAACGGAAAAAGCAAAAACATAGTCCTGAACATTCTGGAGGGCTGACACCATCGCAACATTCAAATTCGTGATCTTTAACAGACAATTTTTGTTCAAGTATTTTGTGCGAAGAGTCTTCCTCTTTATCAAATATGGCTTTTGAATAGTTTATCAATATCAAATTTCAATTTGAAACAATTTTTACAAAATTTGTGGTTTCATGTTTATTTATAATCGGTATATTCAATGATTCATTTGTTAATGTAATATTTATCGTGTGAAGTGACAATGTCACTATTTTTTATACGTTTTATGAAAGTAAGTCATATTTTCATCACGATTTCATTACGCCGTAATCATTGTATATAAAAACTTCTATTTAGTTTCTTTACTATTCTTTTATAGCAGTTATTTTGTTAAATGAATTGTGTATACAGTTTGTGAATACTATTACAATTCGCAAATGAAACGTAATTAAACGCACTCAACCTTTGTAAATATAAAAAGTAATAATACTACCTAGCATAATTAATATAAGGTCAATTTAGAAAGTATTTGTACATAATTGGTTACCAAAGTACAACCAATTATTAAATGTAATAATTTACAAATAAATTTAAGCTGTAATATTTATAAAGGTAATCAAGGATCAAGGTTGTCTTTAATGAAAATAAAACCATTTAATTCTTAACTCTAAGGACTGTTTTTATTAAAACCTAGTATTTATAATTAAATGTGTCAAGAATGTAACGTAAATGTAGTTGATATTAATTACATAGAAGCATTACAGTCTTTAGAAAATTTTAATACAATATTTTATCTCGTAAAGAAAGTATAATTCTTCCTTTCATTTTTTCTCGATAAGACATAACGTCATGTAGTCTAAGGATTGAAGGGTTGTACTCATCAACTCGAAGAACAGTCATCTCCGTGTTTACTGACAAAGTGTAAAAAATAAGGATATGAACATGACACGTCAAAAACAGGTGTATGCTTTTTGGGTTCTGAAAAAATGTACATGCTGTTGCTGGTGTTCAGATCGCCAACATGGTGTGGTAATTACAACTTGCAAAGCAAGAGGTTAATATGGCCGTTGACGATCGCGATCTCTATCTCCTCGACTGCAAAAAAGAAAAAATTATTATGTAAATTAATTATGTAAATTAATTATTTAAATAATAATTAGTATTCTTCAAGATTTATATATTTAACTGTCATGTAACAGTTGAACATAAACAATTATAACAATATCTACAGTAAAGTACTACAGACATATTATTCCAAATCGATATTCGAAAATGTTTAAGACTATTGTGCAAAAAAATTTTCTAAGCTGCAACTGTAATTTTATTTAAATGCCATTTTTGACGTCGATTATTGGTTTAAAATTTTTCAAAATTACGATGATTAAAAAAGGAAAAGTCATTCATTTTTAAATATATCAAAATATTTATCGATTATAAAGTGTAATACTAACTAACCCTCCGCTTCCTCGCATGGGTCCACCACGGTTGCCGCCGCGACCGCCTCCCCTATCGCCTCCTCGGAAGCCACCTCTGCTTCCCCTGTCGCCTCCTCTGTCACCGCCTCGGCCGCCTCTGAAGCCGCCGCCACCGCCACGGCCGCCACCACCACGGCCACCACCGCCGCCGCGTCCACCGCCGCCACCGCCGCCGCCGCCTCCCATTCCTTCGGGTTTGGAACTTTTGCAAAGATTACACTGATCACGCCAGGCAAAGTTCGTGTTACCGCAGCTCGGGTTGGGACACCTTCACACATCGCAAACAGACATTTTGTTAATGGTATCTGTCTTTTATACTATACTTTCTTAATTCTTTACAAGAACTTTTTTAAGTGTACAATTTTTTTAAATTTTAAAATATTTGTGATGATTTGATTTTTCGTTCAAATTGAAAGTATAAAGATAGATAAACATTAAGGTATCTCCTTTTTTGTTTTTATTTTTCGTTATGCGAAATCAGGGAAAATTGATAAGAAACAGATTTGTTATGCAAAAAAAGTGCGTCCATTATGACGTCGTATTATTCTTATCAAACAGGATATTGAAACTACTAAGTTTAAGTATATAGTATACTACAAATTTACAGACAAGATGAATCACTGCTATTAATTTCAATAGGGCGATGAATAAAATCAGTTGCAAAATAATCACTAAGAAGTGATTAAAATTGCCTAAATAAATTAAAAAAAAAAAAAAAAAAAAAAAAAAAAAAAAAAAAAAAAAAAAAAAAAAAAAAAAAAAAAAAAAAAAAAAAAAAAACTGAAAAAAAATGAAAACTTCAAGTGAAATGAAATTTTCTGTAGTTATAACTAAACGATGTGTGGCTCCAAAAATTTCGCATAAGAACTTAAAAGAAGATACGAAAGAATCATCCCAAGGAGACTTGAGGAAAGCTATGGATGAGAGTGCGCGGGAATTTGTTTAATTACCGCCAATCGTTGCCGCGGGCACCGCCGCCTCCACCGCCGCCGCCACCGCCTTCACGGCGATGATCCCGGTCGTGGTGATCTCTGTCCCGGTCGCCACGGTCGCGGTCTCGTCCACCGCCACCGCCACCACCGCCGTAGCCGCCGCCACCGCGTCCACCGCCGCCTCCACGGCCGCCACCACCTCCGCGACTACCACCACCGCCGCCGCCGCCACCGCCGCTGCCGCCACCGCTGCCACTGCGGCCTTGCCAGCTGCTCTTGTGCTGGGCAATCTGGACCTTGATGGTGCAGCCTTTGAACTGTTTGCCGTCAAACCAGTCGATGGCGGAGAGTGCAGCGTTTTGGTCATCATACGTCACAGTAGCCTCGCCCTTGTTCTTGCCGGTGCTTTTATCCTTGTACATCCAGATCTTGTGTTTGCCAGTGCGCTTGTCGGTCTGAAAATTATAAGCGAGAGTAGGCAAACGTTAGGGAGCTATGTTATTTGATTAAAAAGTTTGAGGTTGCTGAGATAGTTGGATACTGACCTTAATTAGACCGATAGCGCCAAAATGCTGGCTGATTTCTTCTTCAGTTATGTCGGAGTCCATTCCTGATACGAAAATTGTGTCCTCTTGGGTGACCATACCATCATTGTTCCGATCACTGTATCCTCCTGTAATTGGATAGTTTATTGAGAAAGGTTTGACTAGCAGACCTATACATTTAAAATGTCCTACTACTAATCAAGTTGCTAGACTATATTGAACAACTAAATTAATCTTAATACTTGTTCAATTTTTTTTTTCTCTTAAAAATTAGAAATTTACTTTAGAAAACTATTATTACTGATGATAATTTTCCTAAAATGTACAACTTTCTGAATTTTATATACAAATTACTGTTGTTTTTTTTCTTTCACTAAGTACCTTTTTCTCAATAGTATACTACTAAGTAATTATACTTGAATTTCACTTATAATATAACTTTTATAAATATATTTATTTTACGCCAGGTAATTTTATATCAACCACATTAAAATAACCATTGACCACATCATGTAACTTATTGTTATGATATTTGTGTTTCTCGCTTTTTACTCTTATTTTAACACCACAGTTTTTGCAGATAAACTCCAAATAACTGCTTCATAATAATTTTTCAATTTAAATAAACCAATGTTGAATTCCATTGAAGTGAATTTCCTTTTTCATTATTTCTTAAACTTATTTTTATTCGTCTTCCAATAACCTAATATATTTAAATTCCTTTTTTTCATCGATTGCATACTTAAATATAAACCCGATGGCCAGACTCTCACGGTTGCAATGAGAAAAGCCCAGACTATACGAAGACAAAAGTTTAAACATCAGATAACAGCTTCACATACAAAAGGGCTGCAGTATATCCTCAGCTATACTTCATTTTGACGATTGCACGCAACTACCATATTACTTTTTATCTTATATTTTCCACCAGCTGCCTTTTAATACACATAACCATCAGAGAAACCAAGATTGCATCTTTTTCCTTTATATTGAGGTAGTCTTTGTAACAATTACAAAGATTCTTTAAATATCCATGTAATTAGGTTTCATGTTCTTAAAATTTCCTATTACCCAAAATTTTATAAATTTGTATGGGGTTGTAAAACATAAGATTTTATATAAAATTTATTTTAAAATTTTATATAACTTCTAAAACTATAAGATAAAGAGTTATTTCATATTTAACGCTTAAAAATATTATTTAAAGTTACTCTTGAATTTCACAAAGAAAAAAAAATATAATAAATACAGTATTTAATAGGCAATCACTCATTTGTAAATTCAGTTAGAAAAACAGTGATTCCAATTCTATCATGAAGTTATTGTAATGGTTCGTAGATTTATTAAATGGGAAAAAGCAATTGGTGATTAAAATATAATCCATTATGCCAATACTATTAAGTTAATGTTTTAAAGGGAAATTTATAGGGATATAAGATGCACTTCTTTGGCAGCCCTTTCATATAATCAGAGCAACCAGGAATTTTAATAAGTCATAAATATTAGAGTGAATGCATGAATAGCACCAGACTTGTACAGAGAGTCTGGTGCATTTACCTTTGTTATAACCACCACGGCCACCGCCACTGCTAAAACACAGAAGCAGATATACCAATGAGTCGATTTCATGGACAGACTGAATTCAATGGGTGTGTGGCTACTCATACGCTGCTTCGCCACCACTTCATATTCTTCTTGATGTACCTACTGTCTAAAGTCTTTAATACCACATTACATAGTCCAATAATTTGAATTCAAAATTTTATTCGTCTCGTCAGTCCTTAAGGGTCTCAATCATGCGAGATACTTGAATAAAATAATAAATATTACTTTACAAATTTAAAATGAAAATCAAATATGGCATTAAACTGTTGCACTTCAGTCAACTTTTTTTCTTTCACCCACTACTTGATACATCTATTTCAACCTTGCATACATTTACTCATTCACACTCATACACTCATACAACATGTTGATTTTATCATAAATATAAATATGTAACAATTTAAAAAAAAAAAAAAATTAAAAATAAGTTAAACCAACTAAGAGTAACCATATCTAAATAAATTTAAAAATAATTGTACATAAAAATTGTGTGAAAATAATCTTAAAAACCATTTAAAAATAAATCCTTCTAAGTAAGTTCATTATTGTTAGACCCAATCCCAAGATAAAATGACCACACAAAAACATTGATATTGAGTAAGTAATCAGACATGCATATCTCACATGAGACAATGTTTCTCAAAAATACATAAATATGCAGCATTGGTGTAACAGAGATACATGTCTAAACCTCATTAGTCCAATTGTCGTATACAACCTGTCCATTATTTTACCTGTTTTATTCACTGTATATGTGTGTTAAACCTGTAGACACACTTTAAACATATTAAAGCCCTACACGGGCATCGCATGAGCAAAAATTATTTCATTTTCATCGATATTTTAGTTCGTAAACCTTGTTTCAGAAATTTTTAAGTTTTGTTACCTTTTACCTCACTTAATTACCATTTTATCCATTTGGACAAAAAAACCATTATCCATTGCGTGTGTACAATATCATAAAAATCACTTCTTCTTTGCTATCCCTCTTCACTTATAAATAGAAAAGAATATGGAACTTACTTGTAACTTCCACCAGAACGATCGCCATATCCCCTTCGATCATCTCCACCGCCATATCGGCCTCCGCCTCCACCACCGCCTCCTAATTTTCATTCCACATGTTATTTTCTATATGACAATTTTTGTATCTTTCTTACATTGTTTTAACCCTTCAATCACCAGTGTTATTTTACATTTAAGTACTTTTGGGAAATACAGTACTCAAGTACATAACAAGTAAACAAATATCAACAACCAAGTAGAACATGTAAATACAACACAAAACTATACAAAAAAACAAAATTTTGTCTAGATTGTGAATTTTTTTTTCTTCCAAAACATATCACAAGTATTCCTTTGCGTATACATAATTTTGACATATTAAGTTTCAGAAAGTTATCATTGGAAATCAGTAATTCAAAATAAGAAAATACTCTCAAATGAAAATGAATAATCGGTGTTCAAAGGATTAAACAAACTTTGAATATTCTCGGCGAGCCGTCAAGTGATGAAAATCATTATCCTTACCACTACTGTATCCACCACCGCCGCCGCCTCCACCAGAGCTGCTGCGGTTGTATCCACCGCCGCCTCCTCCACCGGAGCTACTGCCGTAGCCTCCACTGGAGCCACCACCACCTCCATAGCTACCACCGCCGCTGCCATTGGCGCCGCCGCCACTGGACCCGCCGTAGCCGCCGGCGCTCTGGCCATAGCTACCCTGGCCTTGGGACTGACCCCCATAATCTTGACCGGCGTCACTGCCGCTGCCGCCACCGCCGCCACCGCCGCCACCGCTCTGGGACTGACCATAATCCTGGTAGCCCTGGTAATTGGGCGGCGGCTGGCTGTACTGATTGTACGATGTACCACCCGAGGATGGGGGCGGATATGAGGTGTCCGGAGCACCGCCAGTCGTAGGTGGCGGCTGGCTATATTGGTTGTAGCTCTGCTGCTGGTAGCTTGCGTACTCTACGAGAAAAACGAGCACCGGTTAGTAAATGGATTACATAGAAAATCGATGCGCGTTTCGATGCCTCGGCTTATCCCCTGCCTATAATCGAATTACTCGCGCATATTATTCACCACGTTATCGTTTAACGCGAATTCGCAATTGTGCACATTATGCAACGGTGTTGTGTTATCAATATCGGAAAAAAATGAAAAAGAAAAAAAGGGGGAAAAAAGGAAATTGTCCACATCGCAATTTTCTCATCGTGCGAAATGCACAATCGATTTTCGACATGGTCGGCGCGCGCCATATAGACGCCGATGCGGCGCGCGGCTTGGCGGGCTATGGCCGCCGCCACGCCGCCCCATTCATCCCATTCGCGAATCTTTAATAGTACGAAAAATTTACTCACGATTATCCGTCATGTTGATCGCTGCTACTGGCTTCTACGCCAGCACTTCAATAATATGTTAAACTTCCTCTTTACAGAGGCGTAGATGATGTATGAATCGCCTCGCCTCGCTCCGTAAATACACGCGCACGCACTCGCTCTGTCTCACACACGACACGACGGCGGCAAGGCAAAGTCGACCGACGCGCCAGGGCCTCAGCTCAGCGAAAGAGAGAGAGGACGTGACGGGGAAAGAAGCAAGCGACTCGCACCGGCGCAGAACGACGAAGAATGGCGCTACTCGCAACTGCGCACACGCATACAGACACAGAGAGAAGCATACAAGAAGGCCGCTTTTGCCCGCTCAAACCCCCTCCCTAGTGACACTATAGTTTCTGTATCCTACGGCACAAGCTTTGCGCGACTCCCGGGCGGGATGTGACGTTCGTTCGAAAGCGGAAGTAGCGAGTATAGCGGCGTTGGCTTGCCCGCGTCGCTGATTGGTCGCGGCTGGTTTACGCTATGGTTGCATGTGTAGGTAGGTAAGTCTGTACATCTACTATAGCTATGTGCGGGGGCGACTCGCGGCTGTAGCCAGCCGCTGCTGCTGCTATACTGCTGCTATACTGCTGCTCCGTTTTGAAGTTCGAAGCGCGCGGTGGAGGGCGCGCGTGTATATAGAAAGGGACTGTGGGCCCATTTCCCAAGTGATTTTCTAGCATAAAGGATCGTCCCGTCGTCGCGTTTGTACGTAAAAAAGTGTTTCAGTTCGTGGCTGGCGAAGTGAGAGAGTGAGAGGCAGAGTTAAAGATGAAGCGAAATCATGCAAGCGGAAGCGGCAATAACTCTGGAGCCAATGGGGGGTATGTATTCCTCACATCTGTGACTTTGTTTTGTTCGTCATGTGTAAAGTGCGCGAAATTGAAATTTACGAATTTTTTAATAGTGATTAAAGAATAACTTTTTCACAAAGGAAAAGATGTAAGTATTACTTTTTCTCTACTCGGGAACAGTTTCTCTCTATAAAATAATACCGTTTTAAAGTTCCAATTTGGCGCACCGTGCTTTTTTATCTCACGCAGCGCTTGCGTATGTGTATAGAATACATATATATATATATATGTATATGCAGACACTAGTCGCGGAGCGTAAACAAAAGTGTCCCGCGTGTGTTTACGGTTGTCAAGCGTGAAACGGGCATTGGCATAAGTATACAATGTCGTCGTGCGCGTCGTGTTTCGATTTGCTCACTTTCATCGCCTCGATGAACATAATATATGCGCGAATCTGAACAACGTCAACACAAAAACAAAGATATATACTTATACCGCGTAACTTTATATCCATCGTTTCCGTTCCATATTGAACAGACTTTCTAAATCTCATACTCTCTACAATCTCTCGTAACAACAAAAAAAAAAGCCTTCCGAAATCTGTATCTCAGCTTATATATATACACACATAAGTATATATTATTTCGGAGCAAAATAATGTATAACATTCGTACGCTTTCGCTCATTGTTGCAAAGTAAACAAGCACGAAGCACGCTGCGTCGCACGTGTGAATATGTATACATGGTGGCGTCGCGTCATCGTCGTCGTTGTCGTCGTGTGATAAGTATATAGATTCATCCGTCGTCGACTTGATAACTCAGCGCGCGCGTGTGCACCTGCACGTTCGCGCAGGCGCGCGATGTACGGGGACTACGTGTTGTACACAATATTGCGAGCTGGTGCTATTATATAGAGCATGTCATACCATGGTGATAGGTACACACACATTCTATAGCAAGTGTAGAATTTTTTTTTTTTTTTTTCGAGAACGGAGGAGCCTTTTTTCATAATTCATACAGGCGCGGAATGAGTGTACAGTATACTGTGTAGTACACAGCTGATGCTGTTGGTGTTACACACGTTGAAGAAGCGGACGAAGCTATACAAGATGAGGTGTGTATGATGTTAAGCATATATAATATTGTAGTATAGGCTTGGGCTTTCAATTTTTCTCTTCCAGTTACTTAGATTTGGGTATTAAAGAGCATTACAATGTGGACGCAAACACGCAACAGCACGTGAGAGAGATTTGACGTTTCGACTGGTTTCGATTCGAGCGCTCTCGCGTGTGCGCGCGTATTACGTGCATATATAGTATATACAGACTCGCGTATATATATTGTTGTGCGTGTATTAGATCGTCGTTTTTCTTCGTCTCGTATATGTAGCTATACTACTCTCGTACGGACACGATAGATAAGAGGAGGAGCGGTATAAAGAGAAAGTCGTCGCATGCGTTTACGGTACGGAGACGAGTATTATTCGTGTGCTGCTGTTACTGGCCGACATTTTGCAGGGCTCCCTCGTGCATGCAGCAGTGCAGTGTTGTGCGCGCGCGTACAATGTGTACAGTGCATAATACGTATAGGTAATCTAAGGCTTGACAGTTGCTGCACTGCGCGTCGCGATCTCACTCTCTCTCATTCTCGTCTGATAACGTCGCGGCTTTGACACTTGCGGATAAGGCAGGCGGCGGCGGTATACTTAGGCGCTCTGTCGTGCTGTGTCTGATTCTCGGTCCTCCGCGCCCCATTCGTCGCTCGCTAGCTCCGATAAACAATATAGGATATTGTATCAATTCTCAAGCCAGCTGCTGTTTCTCTCGCATAGTGGAGGAGGTAAAAAAAATTAAGTCTGAGTTGTGTTTGTTAGCTCTGAGACCTGAGATGTGTGTGTGTGTGTGTGTGTATGTATTTGTGGAATGAAAAAGAGGTAGTAGATGTGACATGGTGAGCGCGATTATTGAATGGCCTTGTTTTTCTTTTCATTGTTCACAGCGGAAGACAACAAATGTCCACAATGAATGGCAAGAGGCCTGCTGCAATGCCTCAAAGGCATCACCAGCAGCCACCTCAGCAGCAGCAGCAGCAGCAGCAACAACAGGCACAGCCACAGCAGAACGATGCTACGTCACAGCACTTTGATCTGATCAAGTACATATATGAGTGTAAGAAAATTTGTAATTGTGCATTCATTTGAATGAGTACTTTGATTCAATGGAGAATAGCTAATTGTAAAATTGTTCTTATTTTATTAGCCTGGCAGTCTGTTTCTTCTGAGCTGCATAATTGCCACAATCAGCAACAACACGGCAATTCTTCGAATTACCGAAATTCTGCTAATGTGTCGTATTATCAGGAGAGCGAGCCCAATCCTAATTTAAAAGGTATGCATTATTGTTCTTAACTAACTCTCTACAAAACTTTTAATGCCCATTACTTTTCAGTGACAAAACCATTTTGTTTACTAAACATTTTTTATCAATTTATACTTGTTAACAGACATATTAAAATACAAATTTATGAATTAGTTTTATCATTTCTTTATATTTAAAAGTAAATTCTCTATGCCTACTTTGATATATATGTCCTTTGACCTACTTTTGAGACCCAGTTGACTAGCTTGGTTCAATATGTGAAAAGGGTATAAGTCAAGTTCAAGTATTCTGGTTTTCATTTTAAATGTTCTGTTTTACAAACTATGAATTTTTTTTTTTAAGATTGAATAATTTTAATTCCATATGTAACTCAATACATAAATTAAATATTATACATTAATTTTGTCATACTTAACATATTTTTTACTTTTCAGATTTTGAACCATTTGACTTAGAAGCATTATGGAGCCAACGAGGGGCGAATATAGCAAGAAATACAAGCTCATCATAGTCTTGGATTTCATACGTGAAATACAATCTTATATTCATTCATAGATTTAAGATTCAGAGTGGAGAAAGATTAAATTATTTCAATGATCTGACAAGCAGAATTATTTTTCCGTTATTCAAGTTTTGTAGTTTGTCAAAGATTATATTAAATATTTACTTGTCAAATTTCAAAGTGAAGAAGAAAACTCAAATAATGATCAAGTATAAATGCTCCAACATTCCAATCATATCTTGATAAAGCATTTCCGCAACAATGACTTTCCTTTTCACAGAATTTGGCATTTAATTCACTTACTGGTACCTGTCCTGTTCATTCTTGAATTGGTTTCGCAAGTTTTCATACAAGAGATATTGACTTATTTATTTTACAACGGCAGAGTTGTAGAGAATCGTAATTTTTTACTAAGAGATAAGGCAAATGTAAAATTTATATAATATATTATAAATAATGACCGTAGTAAAACTAAGCAAAGATCCTGTGCATTATTACAATGCATGTTTATAACATTACAACACGCATTTCGATTGTTAAATAAGATGAAGGAGACATGTCATTTTTCGTTAATTTTTCAGAATTAAATCTAAATCCATAAAACCTTTGCGTTGTTTCTTACCCGACACATCATGTGTACTTACAATTAAGTATGCCTTGTAGTTATAGTACCATTTCAGAACATTACAGCGCAAATTTGTAATTGCAACAAAATGTTCGTAAGAAAATTATAGTTAGTCACTCTTTTAAAATGTATGCACGAATTTTGAAATGGTAATTCTTGTCAGATGAAAATTGACTAACATTATAGAGTTAGCCGAAGCGATCTTAGTTTACAAACTTCAAGCTTCGCGCGCAAAGGTGCATGAAAATTCAGCGACTCCAGCAATTTACATTTTACTGTGCACGGCCAAGAGAAACTTTTCACGGCTTTTCTCGTTCGGGCACTTTCTTTCAAAAGCTCCAAATGAAAAACTTGCTTATAAGATAGAACGCAGATTTAAATTCGACGGTGACAGATCTTTGTAAATAAATTATCGACTATGAAATCAGTTGATGCAAACAGAAAACAGTTATTGGAAATATTTGATTTTTTATTATATTATTGATATTTAGATACAATTTATAGTAGGTGTATAAGAATACTATTAATTTTTTGTAAAAGAATCTTGTGATCGCTAGATTCAAAGCAATTGTGATGGTGTATTATCAGATAACGAGGTATTAATGATGATTTAAAAATAAAATTCATACAAAATAAAAATTATGTTTTGTTAATTATTTTAATATTAAGTTGTTGTCGCTAGTAACATGCTGTTTAAAATCCCTCCATATTTACATGTGTATAATCAAGTTATTGATTAATTTTCTTTTACATATGATATCTACCTTATCAACTGAGCTAAATTTTATCGAACGAGATAAGCACAAAGTTCAGTTTTTTACTTGATAAAATACTTCGATATTGTTATTAGATTTCAAATAATTTCTGTATTTGATATTTATAATTACCCTTTAAATATTATAAAAAATCTAATATTTTTTGTCATTTTGTTCAGTTTTTTTTATATCTGTATTCAATGGTAATGATCACAATATCTATAAATTATTGGGAGTAAAAGTTTAAATAGTAAAATTGTAATTTAAATGAGAACGAGGCAGTAAGCATATATTTTGATGATTCATTTATTATAAATGAAAAGTGATCAATTAATCTACATAATGACAACATTTTATTGCTATTTATGATATTGTATTTCATTATCAAGACTTTAAATATGTGAACAGTAGTTTATATTCTGATTAATTTTAAAATAATAATTTCATATTTGTTTATATGTGTACGAAAATATTTAACACAAATAACATGCTCCATTATCTTTCTATCCTCCCCCCGTTTAACAATATTGGTACAATATTTTTGTGACTGCATTTCATTTTCACGTTTATACTTTAGATATATGAATATTTATGAATAAATTCAAAAATTAAATTAAATCGTAAAAAAATTTTAAATTATTTTTAAAATAATATTTTATAGATAGTGCTGTCAAATGTAATTCCATACAATAAAATTACAAATTCCGAACTGCACTCGACCATAAATTCAGGTAAAACGCATTATTACTAGCTACTTTCATTTCCAAGTGTTAAATGCTTTTCATAACGCGAACAGCTGTAAATGATGGCATACTGCTGACGTTGTAAAGAGCGTTTATTATTTTTCTGCCCTGTCATCGACGACGATACTTTAATGTTTCAGTATTAATTATATTTCAGTATAATTAATTGATTCTTAAAATGATTTAAAAAAATATATATATACATATTTCTTTTACTGAAAGTTTTAAATCGTAGTATTTATTGATGTGCATAAGTATTATTAAATGTTTCAACATTAAAGATAAGTCAAAAATACAAAATTGCTTATATACCTAAAGCTTGCCTAAAGCAGTAGCTTATATACTTCTACACCATTTTCAAAAGTGAATTTATATAATAATTCGATTTATTCGTTGAACTGTTGCTATGTTTTTTTTAATTTTTTTTCCGACCTAAAAAAAACATAAAACTCTTGCATTGATCAACAATTATCCGAGCATCAGGTAATGGCGATTTTCCCGCGCGTAATCAACGACTAATAAATCACCCTAGCGGGAGGGCCTTATATATTCACCAGAATAAAAATGTTGTTTATGGATTATCTCGATGAATTTTCAATGAATCGTCATGAAATTTTGCCTAAACATTTGTCTA